>JAPKLW010004086.1:0-23462 GCA_026898455.1 Plectranthus barbatus
ATGACTTTAAGGAAGGATAACTTAAAGTCTATCAGTCACAAGACACCAGTCTTATTCCAAGGACTGACAGAGAGAGCCGTTCTGACACAAAGAGATCTGTGTCAGATAAAGCGGTCCAAGGTATGGGTCCTTTCCGGAAAAACATACCTGCCGCCGTCAGAAGGACATCCGAGGTCTGACACCTTTCCGGATGCGTCCAAACGGCTAGAAAGTTTGAATCGGTTCCTGCGGCTATAAATACGTCGCAACCACCAACATTCAAACATTCCACGACTTCACTAATCTGCTCAACTACCGAAAGAACTAAAATTATTGCAAAATCGCATAAAGTACTTTCGAGGCTTTTCATAAAGCTTTCCGTGTGTTGATTTATCAAACACGAGACTTCAAGCTTTAAGCTTGTAAGTTAAAGATCTCACTTGGTGTTCTTTCTCCTTCGAGAGAGTTCACAGCAGCTCCTGTGCTTACCAGCACTTGAGTTATTACGGGCATTCTGCCGTAGAGACTGTTACGTTCTTGGGAGAACTAAAACACCTAGCTAGCTGTGGAGGTTGAAGTGACGTGCTCGCACTCCATTAGCTGAGGAGAGTTGAAGAAGGATCCAGGACCGGGAGCGGTTGATCTAGTGAACTGGTGGATGAGGCATTCACCAGCTAGAGATAGATCGTAGGAGACCTGTACCTGATTACTCTTAGTGGAATTTCCAGTGCTTCGACTGGAGAGTGGACGTAGATCGATTGATCGAACCACTATAAAAATCCTTTGTTATTTATCAGCTTTCTGTCTTTCATTTATATTTTAAACCCAGCACTCAAGTGCTGGAGTATATCCTGAAACTGATATATAACTGTGCAAACAAGGCTAAATATTCTAAGTTTTGAATCACCAGCTGACAGGTCTCAGTTGTCAGCTGTGTACTGAGTAACCAGCACCAGCTGACCAGTTGCCAGTTGTCAGCTGTGTGTAAGTAGCGTGCAAGAAAACACTTAACATTATTTCCGCTGCGTAACGTTTTATACTCTGAAAAATCGGGACCAACAAGTGGTATCAGGCGCGGTCGGTCTTTCTAGACTGGTCGTACACTGAGTCGCTTAGGACCGAGATCCAAGTTTCCTTGCACTCCATTTTGTCTGTCTGTTGTTTAGCTCAGGTACGCAAGATGAATATCCCGAAGCTGCTCAACTACAATCCGGACAAGCATGATATGTGGCGAAAGAGGTCGCTCATTCAGCTGAAGAGCGTCCATCCGGAGATGAAAGACGTGCTGGAGAAAGGGCCGATCCAGATCACCAAGACACAACACCAGCTAGGAGATCGCCCAGCTGCTGAGATCCCAAAGCCCCCAGAAGAATGGACCTCTGAAGACGGGAGGCGGAATCAGCTGGACTCCGTTGCTCTCGAGATGATCTTGTCATCTCTTCCAGATCCGCTGATGGAGGAAGTCCTCCAATTTGACAACGCCAAGGAAGTCTGGGACTACCTTGACAGTCTGTGTCAGGAGACAGATCAGATGAAGCGCAACAAGTTGCAAGTTGCGGTGGACAAGTACGAGTCCTTCCAGATGCTGACTGGGGAAACCATCAAGGAGATGGAGGCTAGATTCAATACTATAGTCAGCGAGCTGAAGTCTTTGGACAAGGAGTACTCGAATGCAGAGCTTAATGCAAAGATCCTGTCAAAGATGCCCAAGGAGGACTGGTTTGTGAAGACTACATTTCTTAAGGAGAAGGATCTATCCAAGATGACTCCCAAGGAGCTATTTGCTCAGCTCCAAGCACATGAGTGGGATATCCAAATGGTGAACAAAAATGAAGCCATTCGGACCGTTGGATCTCCCAGCATCAAAACGCATGACGAAGCTTACTTCGTCAAGAGGGATTTCAAATGGAAGCCCAAGAAGCCTTTTCATACTGACAGATCTGCTGGGCAGCACAGCCAGCAGAAAGAGATCCCATCCCCATCGGGATCTAATTCAAAAGGCAGCGAGAGCTCTATCGCAGATCTTGAGCAACAAATGAAGAGACTGGCTGTACTTCTGGAGAAAGCCAAGGCGAAACAGGGAGTTTCTCTCAGCTCATCTGATGGAAAGTTCGTCAAGAGAGCTCCCCGCGCGTGTTATCAGTGCCAATCCCCTGACCATCTTAAATTTGAATGTCCACAAGTGGATAAAGAAGAGCGGGAAAGGCTGAAGAAGCTCTTTGAAGAGCGTGCATCCAAGGCCGTTGCTAAGGCCATGCTGACAAGGACAGAGGTTCCTGATATACCTGACCATGATGATGGAGAGTATGCGTCAGATGAAGAGTCAGAAGAGGAAGCGCTACTGGCGCTGATGGTAGCTTTCGGAGAGGAAGCACATGAAGAATGTGCTGACAGTGAGGGGGAACAAGCACTTGCTGCTGACGACCAGGTACAATCTGTTCCCTCATTGCACATCATGTCTTCACCCATCCTAGACGATGCTGAGTCGCATTGCTCCGACTCAGAGGTTGTCACCATAGATATTCTTCAGCAAGAATTTCTTAAATTTTACGAAATAAAGAATATCTTGGCTAGCGAAAACACCTCGCTAAAAAATCAGATTTCTATTTTGACCAATGAGATTGAAAAATCTAGGTCACTCGGTGTAGAGTTAGCCACTCTGAAAGAAACTCACTCAGATTTGCTCAAAAATTTTGAAATTTTAAAAACTGAGAGAGATACCTTTCAAAAGATTGTCCTTGAGCAAGACAATAAAATAAATCATTTGAACAAAGGCTCAAAGAATTTGGAAGAGGCTCTCCTTCATTGGAGAAAGCCTACTGATAAATCCGGGTTGGGATTTGAAAAGGATTTGAGCATAAACCAACCCGAACTCACAGCTGATAAGGGTAAGGGCAAAGTGGTAAATGCATCAGCACCAGCTGGTAATACCCATCAGTCCCGTATGGCTGATCAGCACAGGAATAATAAGACCAGATTCATAGGTGAGTCATCACGACAAAAACCTCAACTGGCAAAATCCTCTGCTGACAGGACGTCAGCTACCAGTGGAATCCGACAGCCAGCACCAGTTGTCAAAGGATTTCACACACAACCTCGTCAGTATGCCAATCACCAGCATACTTACAAGGGATCCAAATCTCAGAGTAACTCTGAGAGAAGGATAATAACTGATAGGAGGAATACCTATCAGAGGCCTGAGCCCAATCACAAGTTTTCTCAAAGGGCTGTGAAGGCTAGCCATAGTGGTCCACACTTCCAGAGACCACGAAGGCAACACACTCAACCGGAAAAATATTTCCGAAACTCTCAGCGGAAGAATACTTCCAAAGGAGTTACACACACAGCCACACCTTCCCAAACCAAACTCACGCATTACTTCAAAAGGAAGGGAAAGGCTACTGATGATATCAGCAAGGGTAAAACCAAGCTGAAAATCACTAAAGTCTGGATTCCGAAAGGAATCATTCAGCGATCTAACCCTGCAGGACCCGCAGAAGATCGGGGACCTAAATAAATTCTTTATTTTTCTTGCAGGTACAGGATCATGCAACACAGCTTCAGAGATCGAGCGAGTGGATCCTAGATAGTGGATGCTCGGCTCACATGACTGGTGAAGAGGATTTGTTTGCAGATCTTATCAAGGTCAAAGGACCTCCAGTTATTTTTGGTGATAACTCTAAGGGCAGAGTTATTAGCAAGGGCTGCATCGAGAAGGACGATGTCAGAATTTTAAATGTATCCCTTGTTACCTCTCTCAAGCATAACCTCCTGAGTATCAGTCAGCTGTGCGATAGTGGCTACACAGTTCACTTTGGGAAATCAGAGTGCCAGATCAAGGACGAGATGACTGGCGAGACCAAGTTGAGAGGTATTCGGAAAGGAGGACTTTATACCGTCGACTGGCAAAGTGGGAAGACAGATTCATGCTTCGTGGCCACCAGTACTATGGAAACTAACTGGCTGTGGCACAAAAGATTGAGTCATCTGAATTCAGAACTATCAACTACCTTGCCAAGCATGATCTTGTTGAAGGACTTCCCAAGGGAGGACTCAAGAAGGAAGGGATTTGCAAAGCATGCCAGCAGGGCAAGCAAACTAAGAAGTCCTTCAAGAACCAGTCGCCAGTCTGCCCCAGTACCAGTCGGGTACTCGAATTGCTACATATGGACCTCTTTGGACCAGTAGCACCTCAAACCATTGGAGGAAAACGTTATTCGCTGGTGGTAGTCGATGACTACTCGCGCTATACCTGGGTAAAGCTTCTCAGAACCAAGGATGAAGTGAAAATCATTCTTCCAGATTTGATTGTCAAAGCACAGAAACAGAGAGAAGCTATGATAAAGCGGATACGGTCAGACAATGGGACGGAATTCTGCAACAGTCTGCTGATGGATTTTTGCGCGGAAGCCGGCATTAAGCATGAAAGATCTGCACCAAGGCAACCGCAGCAGAATGGACTGGCAGAACGTAGGAACAGGATGCTGAAAGAAGAGGTCCGGTCCATGCTGGCAGAATCCGGCTTAGGACATAGTTTTTGTGGAGAAGCGTTGGTGACGGCCTGCTATACTCAGAATAGAAGCGGGATCAACGACAGACTCAAGAAAACTCCCTACGAAGTTTATTTTGGTCGTAAGCCTTCTATAGATCATCTTCGTGCTTTCGGTTCACCGTGTTATGTCCATAATAATGGTAAGTCGAAGTTAAATGCTTTTTCGCCTAAGGCTGATGAGGGTGTCTTTGTCGGATATGGACATCCCTCTCACAAGAGCTATAGAGTATTTAACAAGACCACCAAACTTGTGGAAATAACATGCAATGTTGTTTTTGATGAAGCTACTTTAGTGCGCAGGACATTACGACAACTGGCTGAAGATGTTCCTGAGGTCAATGATGTCGTTGATCAGTTGGGCAGGAATTCTTCCAATGCTCAACCAACTGGTTTGACTAGACCTATGACTGGATCATCTTCACAACCAGTATCCTCGGTTGCCCATCAGCAATCCGGGAGGGTCGGTGATGCAATTGACCTTGCTGAGACCTTACACTCAATCTCCCTGAGTGAAACTGACAATAATCAAGGGGGAATTCCGTCTGGAATTTTTGAGCCAGAAGAAGACGATGAACCAGCTGGAGTGGATGCACCAGCTGACGATGTAGATATCGCAGAAGGCTCAGGAAATCAGTCAGACAGTGAAGCTGACGAAGAGACTGATCCGACTGGTGAAGGTCAACCACCAGTTGCAATTGCAGCTCCGACTGGTGAAGTTCAGGAAGCACCAGTCATCAGGACAGAAGAACCAATGCCAGCAGATTCTCATCTTCCCAAATGGCTGAGAAATCACCCATCCGATGCTATTCTCGGTGATCCAGAAGGTTCTGTTCAGACTCAACATGGCAGTGCGCTCCTGACTTGTTTTATTTCTCAAGTGGAACCTACTTCCATAGGAGTAGCGCTAGAATCTGCCGATTGGATTAATGCCATGCAAGAAGAGCTTGCGGAATTCACTCGCAACAATGTTTGGGACTTGGTGGAGAGACCATCACATCAGTCAGTGATTGGCACCAAGTGGGTTTTCAAGAACAAGCGAGATGAGAATGGCATTGTAATCAGAAACAAAGCTCGTTTAGTCGCCAAAGGTTACAAGCAGTGTGAGGGCATCGACTTCGACGAGACCTTCGCACCAGTTGCAAGAATGGAGGCGATACGGCTGTTCCTTGCGTATGCAGCGTATCATGGTTTCACGGTATTCCAGATGGACGTGAAGAGCGCCTTCTTGAATGGCGAGCTAAAGGAGGAAGTATATGTCGAACAACCTCCAGGCTTTGAAGTAGGCACCAAAGTGTACAAGCTGAGAAAGGCCCTGTATGGATTGAAACAGGCGCCCAGGGCTTGGTACGAGACGCTATCACAGTTCCTAATCAGTAATGGATTTCGGAAAGGGAAGATCGACAGGACTCTCTTCCTTATCAAGGATGGTGATGATATGCTAATGGTGCAGATATATGTCGATGACATTATATTCGGGTCAAAGAATATGTCTCTCTGTGAGAAGTTTTCTCAACTGATGCAGAACTCATTCCAGATGAGTATGTTGGGCAAATTAACATACTTCCTAGGACTCCAAGTCCAGCAGTCAGCTGATGGAATTTTTATTAATCAGAGGAAGTATGCCAAGGACCTAATTCAGAAATATTGCCCAGAGAAGACTAAGGCTCTCAGAATACCGATGAGCACTAGTTGCCAGATCTTTCTTGACGAAGAAGGAGAATCAGTTGATCCTTCCAGCTACAGAGGTATTATTGGATCACTTCTCTATCTGACAGCCAGCAGACCCGACATTTCATACTCAGTCGGAGTGTGTGCCAGATTTCAAGCCAATCCAAAGAAGTCACACATGGAAGCTGCTAGGAGAATAGTGAAATACCTCAAAGGAACTGAATCACTTGGCTTATGGTACCCCAGGAATGATGAACTTACACTCATTGGGTATTCAGACTCAGATTTTGCTGGATGCCGTATAGATAGAAAAAGTACCAGTGGTACGTGTCAGTTTCTAGGACACAAGCTAATCAGCTGGTTTAGCAAGAAGCAACACTCAGTTGCTACATCTACTACTGAGGCTGAATATGTTGCCGCTGCCAGTTGCTGTGCACAAATTCTCTGGATCAAGCAACAACTGGAAGACTATGAAGTGGACACTGGTTGTGTACCCATCTATTGCGACAACAGCAGCGCTATGTGCATAACGAAGAATCCGGTTCATCACTCTAGGACCAAGCACATAGATATCCGACATCACTTCATACGTGATCATGTCGAGAAGAAGGATATCATCGTAGAGTACATCAGAACCGACGATCAACTAGCTGACATCTTCACCAAACCTTTGCCAGAAGCAAGATTCAAGGAGTTGTGCATCAAACTCGGTCTTATGGAGATTGATGCGAGCCCTAGTGTTGAGGAAGAATGAGTCCCAGCTCTCATTCCGTTCTTGATTTTCTGAAGGATGCTGATTAAGACTAAGTCCAAGCTCTTAGTCTTCATGTTTTCTTTAGTGATTGTTCAAAACCACAGGTGGTATCTACTGGCAGAACATATTCCACAAACAACGAAGGAAATGAGTCCCAGCTCTCATTTCGAATTTGCCAGCAGTCATGCACCATCAGTCGAAGTAAAATTGGGTCCCAGCTCCCAATTCCAAGCAATAATGAAGAAGTGAAGAGGAGATTATGCGGAATGAATTGAGTCCAAGCTCTCAATTCTTTCAATCTTTCAAGTTGTCAGCAGACAACTGGTGATATATCAACGACTGGTGAAAATTGAGTCCTAGCTCTCAATTTGTCTAAGTACACGGGAACCAGTTGTGAGTATCAGTTGTCGACTGGTAAGAAGGCCATACTGGCAGGGGGAAGTATGCGACTGGCGTATACCAGTTGAGTCCCAGCTCTCAACTGACGTTTTCTTGAAGTCCAAGAGTCGTGCCAGCTGTCGCAGAAATGGCGGGAAAGGTTTAAAATTGGTCTTGCGTGTGCATATCTTCGAATTTAATGCGGCATTTAATGCCACATTTAATGCGCACAATGATTGCGCAGTCAAAAGCAATCTCGCGACCAATCAGCGTGTGCCATGTCAGCTACACGTACCATCCCACGTCAGCACGACCACGCACGGCGCTACAGGGAATTGTGCCTGCTGATGACCGTCGATCCTCACTTTTGACGAATTCATCTCGACCATCCATCCCAGCATGGCACCAGTATAAATAGCTGTTATTCGTGATCGGAAAAAACTCTTATCATTCCTTCAAATTTTTCGAACGTTTTTCCGTTCATCTTCCTTAAAATTTCCGAACACTTATTCCCTGAAAAACATGGCATCTTCATCCAACCCCGCTGCTGATAAATCATCTTCTTCCACTGAGTTCTTGGATCTAGACTTACCATTAGCCGAATCACACATGCCTACCTTCACTGGCATTGTGAAAGAAGAAGACATAGATTATACCTACCCTTTCAACAAGCTTGTTCAGTTGAACAAAAAGGCCACCCAACATCTCCTTTCTAACTCCCAGATCAGAGCCGCCCAAGTCCAGAAGGAGAAGATTTTGAACGACAAACTGGCCGAGAAGCATTACGGCGAGGAGCTCATGGAAATGATCGACCATGAGCAGCTCCGACCATACTTGACGGCAACCCCCAGGAACTTCCACCCACATATGGTCGCCGAGTTCTATGCTCGCGCGGTGATAGCTGACGACAGGAAATCCTTCACCACGTCGGTGTTCGGACACCTGATCACCATCGACGTAGAGTACCTAGCCAACCTCTTTGGGCTGAGGAGTACTGGTGAGGAGGTGGCGACGTATTGCAAGGATGATACGGTGGAGTTCAGGCGGAGGTGGACTGAATGGAAGAATGAGGGGTGACTATCTTCAAGACTGGCATGAAGAAGTCAGAGATGGACGATTACTGGCAGATGGTATGCGACATTGTGGTGCGCATGCTCCAGTGCGAGGTCGGCTCCTATGCCGAACTAAGCTTAAAGAAGTTCTCCGTTATGTGCGCGCTGGTGGATGGCGTATATGGAAACTGGGCCGCGTTCATTTTCGGCCGGCTGCTGGAGAATGTGGAGAAGAACTGCACAGTCAAGACTGACGGCAGGTTCCTCCATGCAGTGTCTTTTGGCCTGCGAATCAGCCACATTCTGGAGGTGGAGATGGGGGACCGAATCGACCGAGGGGAGCAACTGGTCGGGTCCGACCTTATCCCAGTCACCAGGGTCAAACTTCCTGGCCCAGACTACAAGAAGCCTCAACGGCTGAGAGGCAAGACGGCTGTGGACCCTGCTGACCAAGTTTCTGAGGAGGAGTCAGAACCAGTAGATGAGGCCGTGGCAGCTGTAGCTCTTCCACTGACAGCTGAGGCGAAGGCAGAAATAAAGAGGAAGTATGAGGTGGAATCCTCATTTCTCGAGATGGAGCAAGCAGTGACTGGGCCATCAGCACAGATGCCAGTCACCAGGTCTTCTCCAAGGAAGAAGCCCAAGTTGCACCAGTCCCAGCATCCCCAGCCAGCTGTCATCTATGCTCCAAAATCAAAGAAGATATCTATACCAGTCAAGAAGTCCATCCTTGGACTGACTGAGGAGGAGACGATAGATAGAATGACCAGGAAAAGGAAGAGAATCAAGACGAAGGCTGAGAAGCTGGCTGAGCAAGCTGCGAAGGAACGAACCGCTTCCATTGTCAAAAAGAAGCAGGCTCAGGCAAGGCTGAAGGCCTTGGCCGACCAGCAAAAGAGGGAGGCTGAGCTGGCAGCCCGCGATGAAGCCTTTGCTAGGATAAAGGCTGAGCACGAATCCCGTCGTCAGGCAGAGCTGGCGGAGCAAATGCAACAAGTTGCCAAGGGCAAATGGGCTGTTGCCCAGACTTCAAGTGCTGTGCCACCAGCACTAGCTCCGGGCCAGATCCCACCAGATGAATCTTTTGCGCGCCTGTTAGACATGGGATCGGAGGACGTGTTTTCCCTAGTTGAAAGTTATCAACCAGAAGAGGATGTGGTTCAAGTCCCACTGGCCGCGCAAGGGGGTGCCAGTGGAGGAGTTGTTGTTCGGGCGACCACCCCGGAAAAACTGGCGAGTTTCTCAGATGTAAGCCCAGATTCTGATGATGTAGAGAAGCTAAGGGACGAGGAACCAGCTGCCCCAGCTGAGGAGGCAGAAGTTGCAATGGAGACTACTGGTGACGTCGCTGATGATCAACTGTCTCCAGTCATCATCATTCCCGACGACGAATCACCACCAGTAGTACATCACTCCAGGTTGCAGCGGATGGAGCCAAGGGATCTTTTCCCCAATTTTGAGGCTGAGGCTCGTCCAGCTGACAGTCATCCACACCCTTCAGAGCATCATCATCTTCTGGACGACCAGCTGCACCCACACCAGCATCAGCGCCTCGTGTGCGTCAAGAGAGGAGTTCTTACATGCTGAGTATCCACCTTCATCACCTGATCGATGAAGATACCCATCAGGCGAGGGTCACGGGGATTCACAGGTGGGAGCACCGCGGGGACCTGGCGTTTCAAAATTCACGAGTGCCGGAGCCTTCAGCATTCTACATTATCCCCACCAGCGGTCTCCCCCACCAGTCAATATATGCTTCAAGAATCTACGACTGGTGCCTGCCCCTACATCCAGTGGAGTACTTCAACTTCTCTCTATATGAATATGCTGAAAATATCACAGCTGAAGTGGAGCGAGCTGTCGATGAAGACTTAGTCACCAGGTTTGGGGACCTGGCTGACGTTTTTGATGAAGATCTGTTCCTGGAGTTCCGGAGATGGAGGATCTTCAACTGGTGCGAGCGCTAGTTAAATGTGGAGAAGAAGGCAGTGTTGTATGCCAGGCTCGGGCTTGGATACTGGAGATCAGAGGAGGAATGGGCAAATGAGTTTATGGGTACTGAAGCCCAAGGCCACCACCAGCTGTCTATCAGGCTAATCAAGCACCGATTGAAGAAGATTGCTCATTACAGACAGCTGACTGGATCCTCAGGCCTTCCTCCGTCAAAAATCAAGTTACCTTTCCTCCAGTTCCAGAGCACCAGCCGAGGGTATCAGCTTATATACGCTCTCCGCCGCATCAGGGTACTTGTCACTCTCCCCAGGATCCCTCCATACTTTGCTATCTTCTTTGACATGGCTGCCAGCTCTCTGCTGGTAGACCACATAGTGGAGGAGGATCCCTCGAGAGGTTGGTGGCTGACCACTGCCGTCCCCCCTGTTCCAATGGTCATGGGCAATCTTGCCCCATTTCATATGGACTGGCAGCTGGAGGTTTTCACAGCCCCACCTGTTTTTGTACAAGGCCCGCCAGCACCAGCCGAGGTGCTCGTGGAGGAGTCAGCATCAGTCGAGGTGCCCGTTGAGGAGCCCGCTCCAGTGGAGGTACCAGCTGAGTCTGCACCAGAGATGGCTGATACCGCACCTGATGTGCCTTCCACTTCCATGGAAGTATCAGCGGAGCCACTCTCTGAAATTCATCCTCCTGCGCAACTTCTTGCCCTCATTGACGCCAGGATGGATCAACGTCTCGCCTCCTTCCGAACTGAAGTAGCGCAGCAAATGGAGTCCGTCACCGCCGGTGTTGCCACCTTTTTGGCGCGGATCCAAGAGGGGGAAAGGGCGCGAGCACTGGCTGAAGAGGAGAGAGCCAGAATCGTTGAGGAGGAGAGGCGCCTTGCAGCTGAAGAGAGAAGAATTGCTGCTGAAGAGAGGCTGAAGAGAGATCAAGAAATGGCCGAACTTACTGCGATCCTGAGGTCTATCACAAATGCTCGAACTCAGACACCAGGATCATCTTCCAAGCCATAGTCTAGTCTCTTTATGTTTTTGTAAGTAAATTAGTTAGACTAGTCAGTTATCATTCACTGTACATGTAATTGCTAAATCTCTAATGGAATGTTAACTGACAAGTTGATGACAATCTCTTATTGTCCAACAATTGTCAAAGTTTTTACTTACCAGCTGAATTTACACATCCAGTGTAATCAGCACCAGCACTCGTCTTACATATTTTAAATATGTTTTTGCTCTGATCTTAATTTCCATATTTTTAAACGAGCAATATCTTTCCTTAGTTGAGGGGGAAGATTTCTTTTAGTTAGAGCTGATGTTGAGGAAGTAATTTCATGGGTTTAGATCTGATAGGTTTCACTTGTAAAAACCCTGAAATCCTTTGTAACTTTCCTCATCAGCTGAGTGCTCGCTGGTTAGGCTTTGATCGCACCAAAAAGGGGGAAATTGTTGGGAAATCTGTCTAAGGTTTCCTCCCCCAGTAGCTTACTTGTTTAGATTATAGTTTTGGTGGATCAAATCCTAAGTCCTACCAGCGTCAGTTGTCTCTAGATAGCTCTAGACCAGATCTTAAATGTAAAGTCCTGTTTAGGTCTTTGAGTTGTAAGTCGCAGCTGATCAAGACTCATGCTGACACTGTTCACCAGCATGAGAAACGCTTACCACTGGCTACTGTTCACCAGTTGGGAAAAGTTTCATCAGCAGGCGGCTGACAAAGACTCGTGCTGACACTGTTCAACCAGCATGAGAAGCGCTTATGACTGGGTACTGTTCACCAGTTGTGAAGGGTTTCATCAGCAGGCGGCTGACAAACCTTACCAGGAGAATGCGTGTTCCCACTTACACTATTCACCAGCGGTGATTTCACCAGTCATGGGAGATTCCGAAAAGGGTTAACATCCAGAGATTTGGTAGACTTAGATGATGCCAGGGCAAGTCACCAGCAGAGACTGCCAGCACAAGATCACCAGTATGATCTACCAGTCAGATGTTACCAGCAGAATTCCAGATTCTCTCTCCCAGCGCCGTAGAGACAAAAAGAAGATTCTCTGAGGAATCGACTGACAAAGTATGACTTTAAGGAAGGATAACTTAAAGTCTATCAGTCACAAGACACCAGTCTTATTCCTCGGACTGACAGAAAGAGCCGTTCTGACACAAAGAGATCTGTGTCAGATAAAGCGGTCAAGGGTATGGTTCCTTTCCGGAAAAACATACCTACCGCCGTCAGAAGGACATCCCAGGTCTGACACCTTTTCGGATGCGTCCAAACGGCTAGAAAGTTTGAATCGGTTCCTGCGGCTATAAATACGTCGCAACCACCAACATTCAAACATTCCACGACTTCACTAATCTGCTCAACTACCGAAAGAACTGAAATTATTGCAAAATCGCATAAAGTACTTTCGAGGCTTTTCATAAAGCTTTCCGTGTGTTGATTTATCAAACACGAGACTTCAAGCTTTAAGCTTGTAAGTTAAAGATCTCACTTGGTGTTCTTTCTCCTTCGAGAGAGTTCACAGCAGCTCCTGTGCTTACCAGCACTTGAGTTATTACGGGCATTCTGCCGTAGAGACTGTTACGTTCTTGGGAGAACTAAAACACCTAGCTAGCTGTGGAGGTTGAAGTGACGTGCTCGCACTCCATTAGCTGAGGAGAGTTGAAGAAGGATCCAGGACCGGGAGCGGTTGATCTAGTGAACTGGTGGACGAGGCATTCACCAGCTAGAGATAGATCGTAGGAGACCTGTACCTGATTACTCTTAGTGGAATTTCCAGTGCTTCGACTGGAGAGTGGACGTAGATCGATTGATCGAACCACTATAAAAATCCTTTGTTATTTATCAACTTTCTGTCTTTCATTTATATTTTAAACCCAGCACTCAAGTGCTGGAGTATATCCTGAAACTGATATATAACTGTGCAAACAAGGCTAAATATTCTAAGTTTTGAATCACCAGCTGACAGGTCTCAGTTGTCAGCTGTGTACTGAGTAACCAGCACCAGCTGACCAGTTGCCAGTTGTCAGCTGTGTGTAAGTAGCGTGCAAGAAAACACTTAACATTATTTCCGCTGCGTAACGTTTTATACTCTGAAAAACCGGGACCAACAAGCTCAAAGCAAAAATGCATTGCTGACTCCACCATGGAGGCGGAATATGTACCCGCCTCTGAATCCACGAAAGAAGGGGTATGGCTCAGGAACTACCTTTTAGAGTTGGGCGTGATTCCGAGTTTGCCGAGGAGCATCACAATTTATTGTGATAACTCTGGTGCAGTGGCGAACTTGAAGGAAACGCGGTCTCATAGGGCAAGCAAACACATTGGAGAAAGTACCATATCATACGAGTGATCGTATCGAGGGGCGATGTGCTGATCAAGAAGATTGTCACTAAGGACAACCTTGCTGATCCATTTACAAAGAGCTTGCCGCAGAAAGTTTACGAAATACATATTCGTGAGCATGGTCTGAGGTGGATGCCGACCACTGATAGTGGTTAACGAGATAGCAGGGTAGATAGACGCACTGTATACTCTTTAATAGCTTAGTTATGCTTTGAGTATAAGTGGGAGATTGATGGGTTTTGTATACTGAAAGCATTTATTATAATGAGTATACAACAGTTTATTTCTCCTATCTGTCAAACAAACTTACATGGACGTGTAGTAGATCGCAGAAGATAGTATGACCACTTGACCTAGTGAGACATAAACCTGATCACAGCCAAGACAACGTATGAGGATACGTCTGTCCGGATGGCTGCGGTATTGTCGGAATAAGTAGTCTGTCTTGGTTACCTGACATGCTGGTACGCAAGGGTGGCGTATTGATGGACCGCAGTGAGATGTGTTCGACTGTCTGACATCTTTGAATACAAGATCGCGTTCTTGATTAAGTCCAAACCCTAACGAAGACTCAGGGGTTTGCACGTATTGACTGTTGTTTTGACTTGCCATGGTGGAGAGCCTGAGTAACGTGCTTGTATATCCGCATCTGGGGTAACAACAGTTCGTGTAGTACTACCTGAGACTGGGTTTAGGTAACCACATCCGAGTAATAGGATGGGGACATTCCCTGAGGAGCTCAATGACATTCATCGTGCCAATGTCCTACAGGCTGATTAAGTTCAGGCACGAGTGATAAGGATTGAGTGGTACTACTTAGGAATAATAAGATATTAATTAATTGTAGATAGAGCTTGTCAGAAGCTCCGATTAATTAATGAATATCCGGTAACCTTAAATATCGGAATTCTAAATTAATGCAACCCGTTCTCATAACCTGGTAATAAAGGGGTAGGTCAATATTAATTATGTGGTGAAAAAGAATTAATATTAATTAATTAATTGTGTCCTGGGTTGTGGACATGAGAATTAATTAATTTACAGGCCCACTTTATTATTTGCATTAGGTCCCAGGTCTGACCCAAGTAATATATGTTGAATTGAGCCCAGTAGCCCATTAGGGATAAAACCCTGGGTCTATAAATAGACCTCTCACTCTCTGAAACCCTAGCCACTTTGTGATTATTCAAAATCAGTCAAAACCCTAGATCAAAGAGAGAGAGGGCGGCGCATAGCAGTAGAGGGAGGGAAGGATTTTCGACTCTGGCCTATTGATACAGATATGTGGAATCCTCACCAGTAGCAGATCTGAACAGCATTGGGACACAGCCCTGAAGATCTGATCTGGAGAACAGAATTATTTTTCTCTCCTATTTCTTTATTTTTTAGTCAATCTAGAAATTAGTGTTCTAATTTAATCAAATCGCGTGGTTGAATTAAAGAGGATATTCAAACGCGAAAGATCGGATCAGACTCTATGAATTTATGGTAATCCCTTTATCCACGAATTAAATAATTTTATAAGAGCATGCTAGGCTTTATTGTGAATTATGATTATACGCAATATCCATAAATCGATCCGGTTCACTTGGGTTTTTGTGATTCGGTTCACTGAAAATCCTTACATTGACTTGATTATGCATTGATTGTGATAGTGGTTGAGTATGTATAAGGTGTTGATGTAGAAATCTCACCTTAAATTGATGTTTTGATGTGTCAAAACTATATACCAAAGTATAGGATGATCAAGTTGTAATAGTCTAGGAAAAGAGAATTGTCAAAATTGTGGAACAGTTTTGAAGAAGACGCCATTCAGACGAGATAACTGTCAATCATAAATGACGAAGAGAGGCAGAGCAAAGTAAAGGGTACGAAAAACTGCGCAGATGATAAATTAGGATTTTTACCAACTTATCTAGTTGTCCTTTGACTAATTGTGTGATGTTCAGATTGTTTTTAGTGTCTTTTTCATGCATGGATTGGCTTTTGTGCTTGTAATGTCGTGTTTGATGAATCATGCAGGTTTTAAGTCAAAAACAGAGAAGAGTCGGATTTCCAGTTTCAGGTCCACGTCGATCGACGGGGATGCCTCGTCGATCGACGAGGAAAATGGAGAAGGAGCGATCGACAAAGGAGAAGGAGAGATCGATGAAAGCAGCAAAGCTCACGTCGATCGTTGCCATATCACGTCTATCGACGAGGGTGTTTCATCAGCATCGATCGATGTCATTCTCCCATGATCGGCGCGACTGCGGGGATTCTTAATCTGAGTCTGATTTGAAGATAAAGACATATCTAATCCTAGATATTGTTTGATACATCTTTCACTATTATAAATAGCCATGTAAAATTCATTTTTAGTGTGGAAAATCATTAGAGCAATTAAGAGATTTTAGTATTGATGATTTTTTAGAGATTTCCAAGATTTTCTAGAGTTTATGTTTGAAGATAGAGTTTTGTGGGAAGACATTCAGACCCAAGTTTTAATGCAATTTAGGTTTTATTTTTCTATGATGAATATTACTCTAAATATGTGTAACTAATCTCTTCCTCAGATTCTAGGGTTTCGAATTATCATTGTATGCGTGTTTTGATTAATTGAATTATTTTCCCTTTCCCTTCGTAGTTTGTGAAATCTGAGTTTATTCATAATCTTGAGTTTGCTGGCCACATCTTAGGATTAATTAGTTGATTACTTGAGACGTAACTGTAATAGTTTTCAATGGAAATAGATTTTCACAATATAATCTGATTTCTTGTCGTAACTGAAGGAGATTGATTGTAGGGATAAATCTGTAGATCTTTGGAGTTAGTTAATTTATCTTGAGACCGAGCGGAGATAGGTAATTAATTAATCTACTTTATGAATTGTCCAACAAAGAAGTTAATAATACCTTTCTGATGTTTCACTACGAAGAGGAATTAAATTGGGAATTAATCAATTCATTCATCCATGTCATACTTGATAAGTAGATATTCCTAGAATTTGTACTTCTCATAATCGTTTTAATCCAAAGTATTTTAATTTCCTGTTTACTTTTTATTCGCAAGTATTACGATTTTCAAAACAACAAAACCCAAAATTTGATTTTCCTAACCAGTACTTTGAAACTTCTGATTTAGTACTTAAGGTTTTTTGTTGCTTCATTCCCTGTGGGATCGATAATTTTCATTTGCCGCTATATTATTAGCTATGCTAAGTCGCTGTTAAATAATTTAGCGATCAAAATTTTGGCGCCGTTGCCGGGGAGTGAATAGAATTAATCTTACTATTAAATATGTGAATAAAATACCAATTTAGGCTGTAATTTTTGTACTTTTTGTCGAATTTTCGTACCTTTCATCGTTCACGTCGATCCACGTGACTGTCTCGTCGATTGACACAATTGTTATTCCCATGTCGATCGACGTTGTAGCTCGTCGATCTATGATGTTGAGTTTTCGGATTTTCTATTTTTTAATTCCAGTTCATTTCGTGTTCTTTTCAGTCTTGCCTCACTACCTCCTTTGCTGTACAGGTAGTGCATAAGTACAAGAGCTAAAGGAAAGGACCCGCTATATTATTACCCGAACATTGAAGCGACTTGCAGAAAGATCCGAAGGAATAAGCGTGCTCAGGAAAGCTCGAGTAATCGAGCAATGGAAGATAACGTACCACCGCCGATTATTCAACCGCCTCCACCAATGCTAACGGCAGAAGAGCAAGCTGTGCTCCTTGATCGCTAAATTATTTAACGAGCGACTTAGCAGAGCTAATAATATAGCGGCAAATGAAAATTATTGATCCCACAGGGAAAGAAGTAACGAAAAATCCTAAGTACTAAAACATTAGTTCTCAAAACTCTGGTTAGGGAAAAATCAAATTTTGGGTTGTGATTATTTTGAAAATCTCAATACTTGCTAATTAAAATTAAAACAGAAAACTAAATTACTTTTGATGAAAACAATTGTGAGAGTACAAATTCCAGGGATATCTACCTATCAAGTATGACGTGGATGAATGAATTGATTATTTCCCAATTTAATTCCTCTTCGTAGTGAAACATCTGAAAGGTATTATGAACTTCTTTGTTGGACAATTCATAAAGTAGATTAATTAATTACCTATCTCCGCTCGGTCTCAAGATAAATTAACTAACTCTAAAGATCTACAGATTTATCCCTATAATCAATCTCCTTCAGTTACGACAAGAAATCAGATTATATTGTGAAAATCTCTTTCCATTGAAAACTATTACAGTTACGTCTCATGTAATCAAATAATTAATCCTAATATGTGGCCAACAGACTCAAGATTATGAATTAACTCAGATTTTACAAACTACGAAGGGAAAGGGAAATTAATTCAATTAATCAAAACAAGTATACAGTGATAGTTCAAAACCCTAGAATCTGAAGAAGAAATTAGTTACACATATTCAGAGAAATATTCATCATAGAAAAATAAAACCTGAATTGCATAAAAACGTGGATCCGATTGTCTTCCCACAAAACTTTGTCTTCAAACATAAAAACTCTAAAACCTTGGAAATCTTCTAAAAATCTTCAATACTAAAATCTCTAAATTGCTCTAATGATTTTCCACCCTAAAAACGAATTTACACTTGGCTATTTATAATAGTGAATGATGTATCAAACAATATCTAGGATTAGATATGTCTTTATCTCCAAAGCAAACTCAGATTAGGAATCCCGCGTACGCATTGACCGTAGCAGATCAGCGTCGATCGACGCAGACAAAACACCCTCGTCGATCGACGTGGGCTTTGTTGCTTCCATCGATCTTCTCCTTCTCCTTCGTCGATCGCTTCACCTTCAATTGCCGCGTCGATCGATGAGGCATCCCCGTCGATCGACGTGGTTCTGAACCTGGGAACCAACTCTTCGCTGTTTTCGACCAAAAACCTGCATGATTCATCAAACACGACATTACAAGTACAAAAGCCAATTCATGCACGAAAAAGACTCTAAAAACAATCTGAACACCACACAATTAGTCAAAGAACAACCAGATAAGTTGGTGAAAATCCTAACTTATCAACTCCCCCAAACTTAAACCATTGATCGTCCTCGATCAATTCACAGAAAAGAAATCTAATCAAATGCAGATACAAGTGTGCAATGCCTCACGAGCTTCTTTTGCACTATAAGTATAACTTATTCACATAAATCATGCAATCAAAACAAATTCTCCTTGTTAAATTATTGAGGAGGAACCTCACCGGGCAATGTTTGCACTCATCGCTCAATCAAGTAAAGGGCTTGAAATTCTCTCATTCAAAGTTTTAGTTTACCTCACCATAGGTTTGACAGATTTCTCATCTCTCCACTGCTTGTTAGTGTGGTTATTCAGGGAATCAGAAAGGTCTTGATTTGGTTGTAATGTGGCTTACCTAAGAGGTAGGATATTTTTGTCTAAGTAACTCAAAATATTACATTCAAACACCAAGTCTTTTAGCATATCTTGCCCACATGATTTTTTTCTTCTTACACACAATCTTGTTCCTTCTCTTTTGTAATTTTCAGGGTTCTAACTTTATTTTGACTTCTGTGAACTACACATATGAAGTTTTTCTTCTCAATTTTTTTTTCTTCTCTTCTCTTTTCATTCGTGTTCACCAATGTTCACTTTTTTTTCTTAATTTACCCACAGGAACCCCTATTTTTGCGCACAACCTCATATCACAATCCCACAATTTAGACCATCCAATAAATCACAATTTCTTGTCCATCAACCCTCCTAATTAAAGAAATAAAAATTTTCAAGGCTCAAAGGGGCTACAAGTGGCAATTTAAAGGTTAGTGTATGGGAGATGAGCTACGAAAGAACACGCCTAAAATCATTTTCACCCTATTATCACACTTAATGCAACCTCAAGAGAGAAATTCGTCAAATTCTAGGAAGTAAATCTAATAACCTTGTCACTCATCAAACGAAAAGATGGCACAATTTCTCACAAGGTAGAAATTTTCGTTACTCCTCAACAATTACCCAAATTCCGAACAGTTATCATGCAAAAATTTATATTTCAAAGATCAACTTATCAAACAAAACAACTCCTATCATCGGCTACTCTATCACACAGATTATTATTCTTAATCAGCAAATATCTCTATTAACAATCAACAATTCAATTTCAAGGAAAGACGAGTATTCAATTCCAACACCAACATAATCAAAAGTAGTTCCGACTGCCCTATGTTCAAAAGCTCCTAAAACAATACTCAAGACTATTCAACTCAGAACAAGTACCACAAATCAAGAGTTCAAAGATACTAATTTTGAGTGAAAAGCCTTGCAGAGAGCAATTGTTCACACTGAAGTAAAAGAACAAGGATGGTGATGGTTCAGAAAAAACAAAACCGAAAAACAAAAACAGAAAAACAACGAAACAATGAAAAATTAAAATAAAGCAGAAAATAAAATAAAAACAAACATTTCCCTTTTCCTATCCTCATCCCCCCAAACTTGTTTCACTCGAAGGAGTGGACATGTTTGAAAGTTAGATAAGGAAAAAGGAAACGGTACCTCATTCCTCCTCCGGAGGATACTCCATCTCAACATCGGGAGATGGCCACACGGGTAGTCGCTGCCGGCGATCCTGGCGCTCTCTCTGGCGTCGGAGGTAGACAGAGTTGGGCTTAGTGTTCAAAAGGAGACGTTGCATCTGCATGTCGAGGGTGTTGAGCCTCGTGGTCACGTGCTGGCGAAACTCTGCCTGCCGGGTATGCTCCTCTGTATGCAAAGTGGCCTGCTGCTGCATGAACTGGTAGATCATTGCCAGATCCACTCCGGAAGATGAAGACTATCCCGCGAAGTGGCCGGACAAATGTCCACCGGTCTGATCAGGAATGTGCCCCCCTCCTCCATCATGCCTCTCATCCTCTGGTTCCTCATCCTCGGGCTCTGCTGGGGGAGTCTGTGGCTGTCGCTGGTCCGGCCGAGTCAGCGGGCGGTGACAAAGTCTGGAGGTACTTGGTCCTCCATGTGCTCCGACCATGAGCCTCAAATGGGCGGGTGTGCTCATCAACTAATTATCACGGAAGTGATAATCGGTGACGTGAGTGAGGTCCCTCTGTGGAAGTGGAAACCTGTCCCCATTGGACATCCGCACGGACCACCCTGACTCCCGGGGTGAAAGCATCAACATCTTCACCAAAACCCCACTGCCAAGGCCTCGATTGTCATCTTCGAGCGCCTCAATCTAGGTCAAGTCAATGTCCACATACTCCGCAATCGGGGTGATCAATCTCCCGCTCCAAATGTTGCCCTTGGAGGCCTTGATCTGATACCTCCAATGATCCATCACCAATGCCGCGAAGCTGAATTCCTCTCCTGTCAGCATACAGTAGAGGGCTTATAGCTCCCCAACTCTCGCCTTTCCGCTCTCGTGTCTGCCGGTGATGGACACCCCCATGCATCTCTAGAGATACCGGAAGACTGGGTTGTCAATGGAGGAAGCCTTCAAGTTCCCCGTGTCAAACTCCCGCAAGTCCTCTTTAGCATCGGCTGCTATTTGGCTCCAGAAGCGAGCAATGTCAAAACTTGGGGGAAGAAAACAGTCTCCCCTTTTCGGACTCCCCAGATTTCTTCAAGCTTGTCCCTTGGTATCTCGTAGTGCTTATTCAGCAACTGGAAGGCGATGGTGGTAGGCTCTGACTCCGGCTGAACCTCATAGACATGGAGTGAGGCTAGGAACTCCAGGACAAGCGACGGATAAGTTGGCAACCTCGCTGTCATCCAAGCACTCCAATTCACTCTCTCCAAGAGAGCCTTCACATCAACAAGAATTCCTAGCCTCTCTATTGTTGTCGAGCATGGATAGAGTGTCTGCCGGACGGTGAACTCGTCACTCAAGAGCTTTCTGAAACGCCTATCGTATACCCGATTTGCAAACATAGGTCGAAACTCCATGATAAACTGCAAGGGTAGTAGGGAAGGTGTCAAAGCTCATCAATAATCTTCACAAAAATTCCCAAACATCAACATGACAAAATGTGCAATTATCCACAAAATGTATCTATCCATGCAAAATTGACTCGACATTCACGCAATTCAACTCCTATCCTAGCATATTGCATCAAAATCTGAAAGAATTTTACCCCAAAGCAACATGACAAGAACAACACCACCAACTAGAATTATCCCCCAAACTCACGTTCATCAAATTTAATGAAATCAAAGCAACAAATCCATGATAAGCAAGTGTATCGACTAAAACGACTAACCATATCGAATAATCATCATAAATAGCAACGAAATCGACAAAAAATGACAAAATGGAAACAAGGGCTCCAAGTTCAGTGTCATAAAAAATCATGCTCAAATTCTTTAAAACATATGAAATAATCGAAGAGGGAAGGTTTAGGATACATACCGTGGATTGTAGCGATGAATTTGGTGAAGAAAAATTCTTCACCCTCAATTACTGCGTCGATCGACGAGGCATCCCCGTCGATCGACGTGGTTCTGAAACTAGGAACCAACTCTTTGCTGTTTTCGACCAAAAACCTGCATGATTCATCAAACATGACATTACAAGTACAAAAGCCAATTCATGCACGAAAAAGACACTAAAAACAATTTGAACACCACACAATTAGTCAAAGAACAACCAGATAAGTTGGTGAAAATCCTAACTTATCACTCCTCCAAGAAGTTCAAGCTTTGAGGGCACAAATCCAACAGCTAAATCTGGAAAGAGACCTTGAGAGGAACAATCCGAATGGAAGGGATGTTCGCCGTAACCCACTATTTGAGGATAATCCCGACAATGAAGAGGATGACAACCAGAATCCGCCAGAGGAATCTGACGATGAGGAAGAAGAGGAGGCCATGCAGAACCGGTATAAACCTTGGTTCAGGGAGACAGACTTCAGGATTGGCATCAATGCCAACAATTTTGAGCTGAAGACCGGATTGGTGCAGATGGTGCAACAAAATCAATTTGGAGGAAGGGCTACTGAGGATCCTTATGCACATCTGGATAAGTTCCTTATGCTCTGCTACACTGTCAAGATCGGAGGAGTCAGCAAGAGTGTCATCCGAATGCGTCTGTTTGCATTCTCTCTGAGGGATAAGGCACAATCATGGTTCACTGCACTGGACAAGGAAAGTATAAGCACATGGACTGAATTGAGGAATGAGTTCCTGGAAAACTTCTTCCCTCCGAATGTCATCAGGCAGAGAAGGAAGGAAATCATCAGATTCGCTTAAAGACCTGATGAGAACTTCAGTGAGACGTGGGAGAGATTCAAAAGAATTACTGAGATCTTGCCCCGGACATGGCTTTCCGCCAGGAGAACAGGCAGAAGCATTTTATGAAGGACTCAATGATAAGACCGTCAAATTGGTGGATACCACACTGGGAGACACCATCATGACGAAAAGCGGAAAGAAAGCCATGGAATTCTTCCAAAAGATGGCCAACAACACTCAACAGTGGTCCTCAAATCGAACTCGGCCTGTGAAAGCAGTCGAAAAAGTGGTGGAGAAAGTTGCCGAACAACCTGATTTGGCAACCGAGTTGAAAAAGCTAAAGGAAGAGTTCGCTACACTGAAGCAAGAGAAAACAGTCGCTGCAGTTGAGATAGTGCAAGTTCCACCTGAGGGTGATGGTGCCGAGGTAAACTTTATCCAAAGGGGCGGTTATCAAAACAATTACCGAGGAGGATATCAGCAACACAATCAGCAGCATAACCTGCAGGCTGATTAAGTTCAAGCATAAGTGAAAAGGTGTTGGGAAATTTGGCTAAGTTTCCCTTCCCCAGTAGCTAATTGTAT
>JAPKLW010004087.1:0-30903 GCA_026898455.1 Plectranthus barbatus
AAAAAAAAAGAAATAGAAAATGATGAGAGCTTTTTTGTATGTTGAATTATTCAAGGAGATAAGTGAATGAATTTAGATGGGGGTTTTAGATTTATTGAGAGTGATCAACTCAATTTATTTGTAGTCACTTGGCCATATTTTTACTACCCATCACAAAAGCCTTACATTACAACCTTAAATAAAGTCCTTTTTAATCTTAGGTCTTGTGTGCACATTTTTGCAGTGGAAGAATGAGAATATTTGCAAGCATATGTAGAGCTTTACTTCCATAACCTTTTTGTGTGATCTCATTTGAATATCCTAAACACTTGAGTGAATGAGCGATACAATTTCCCTTGAGAGTTTTCCACGGTTTACAAACTGACCAAATCTTTCAAAGTGCTGGTGTATTGTGGATTTTTGGTTTTGAATGTGATGGATCTTGTGAGGGATTGCACTTCTCGATTACTTAAGCTTTTGGTTTATTCTTTCTGTTGATTGAAGACAATCAAGTGTTGAAGTGTGGGGGGATTGATAAGCTCATATTTCTACTCACTTATCACATTATTTTCTTGTTACTTTGATTCATTTTGGTTTGTTTTCATGAATAATTTGAGCATGAGTATATTTTGGAGGGTATGATGCTTGTGGTGCAAGGTTTGTAGGAAAAATGAAGAAAAAGAGCAATGTTGGCCAAGAAGATGAGGAAATTCGCCACAAAGGAATCTGTTTCGACCGACGAGGTGAAGATGTCGATAGAGAAGTGAAATCATCTGTTTCAACCGACACAACACTTGTGTCGGTCGACGCAATTCTGTCGATCCAGGGATACTTTGAGCCAAGGGAGATCGAAAATGAGGATTTTGTGTCGACCGACGCAGCATTCATCTCAGTCGACGCGCGCATGCTGAGGGTGATTTTTGAATGATTTTGAAGGATTTGGAAGTGGAAATATATTAAAGAAGATTTGGACAAATTCAGAGGAAGAAATATCTTATTTTATCAATTCCTACCTTTCAAGAGCACAACCTTACCACTATATAAACTCTAGTTTTGCTCATTATTAGTGTTCCCAGTTTTTGTTCAAGTTTTTAATTCGGTTTTTAGTTTTAATTAGTTTTCAAGTTTTCAAGGGCGGGGACCAAACTGCTCTATTTTTTTTCTTGCACTTTATTTTCATTGCAATCTTTAATTTTTGTTAGAATGCTTATTTTCAATATGCTAGGCTAAAAATCTTTGCAGATTCTATTTAAACTCTTTGATTTATTACAAGTCTATTATTCAATTAAAGGATCGATAGATGAAAATTGGGATAGGTTTTAGTTATGATTTGATGGACCGAGAGGTGGAAATTGATAATAGGAAGTGAGAGTTTAATACATTTGATTTTCTGTCCAACAAAGAAGAATTCAATTTTAGGATTAAACTGATTTTTATGAGATTGATTAACTTGTGTTCTTTTTAGACCGAGAGGAGATAATCACTAGTTAATAATCTAGGTTTTAATTGCCCAACAAAGAAGTTAATTCCACTTTATTCAAATTTTCCACCAATAGTGTTTTATGGGTTTGAATTATTTGTTTCTTGCATGTTGATCAGATTGGTAGATTTTCCTAGGATCTGTGCTTTCTTTTATTTGAATATCTTTAAAAGTTATTTTCATAAAACCAAAACCCCTTAAATTTGGATTTGCCCAAACAAAAGATCAAAAAACTATATCCAGTACATGATTTTCCTTCGTTGCACTATCCATGTGGGTTCGACATACATTCGGGTTCTTTACAAATTCATTTGCCCTTGCTATAATCTATGTGCAGATTTTGTCCCTCAAACTAGTCTCTGTTCCAGTTTGATCCTCAAACTGAGTTCTGTTTTGATCTTCTGAAGTTCCCCCTTGATCAATGCCTAGGTGCATTGTCAAAGATCCAAAGGCTTTTGTAAGGTTGACTGCAGTACTGGCCTCTTCATCTGGAACACTTGTGTGAACATCTACAGATTTTGTCTGAGAAACTTGACTTTGATCGTCTTTATCAGCACTCTGTTTCTCACAACCATTGTTAAGAGCAAGATCACCAAGTTCCAGTTCTTACAAATTTCTGCGCACTAAAATAGACTCATAAAAAATAACAGAGCATGTTACTTCCACAAGTCTGGTTGTCTTGTTAAGTACTCTGTATCCCTTGTATGAAAGATATCCATATCCAAGGAACATTCCTTCATCTGCCTTGGGACTGAAAATATTCAGTTTTGACTTCCCATTGTTATGGAAGTAACATGGTGAACCAAAAGCACGAAGATGAGCTATGGAAGGCTTACGACCATTAAAGACTTCGTACGGGGTTTTGTGATGGCGGCTGTTGATGGCGCTCCTATTCTCAGTATAGCATGCCATCATCAAGGCTTCTCCCCGATAACCTTCTTTCAATTCAGCTTCAGCAAGCCTGGTCTTGATTGCCTCCTTGAGAGTTCTCTTTCTCCATTCTACAAGTCCGTTCTACTGAGGCGTCCTAGGAGCTAACTTTTCATTAGCAATGCCAGCATCAGCGTAGATATCCATCAGTGTACCGTTGCAAAACTCAGTCCCGATGTTAGATCTGATTCTTTTGACGGTGACTCCTTTGCTGTTTTGCACTTGAAGAATGAGCTCTGGAAGCTGAATTTTTACTTCATCCTTTGTTGTCAGCAGCCTGACCCAAGTGTATCTATAGTAGTCGTCTACTACAACCAGAGTGAATTGTTTTCCTCCAATGGTTGGTGGCTTGACTGGTCCAAACAGATCCATTTGTAGTAGCTTGAGGATCCTGCTTGTGCTTGCTGTGATTGTTTGATTTTTGAACAATGCTCTGGTTTGCTTTCCCATCTTGCATGCTCTGCAGACACCTTCTTCCGTTTTGAAACTGACTTGTGGTAGGCCTTCCACAAGTTTGTGCTTGGCAAGATGTTTGATTGACTAAAAATTCAAAGGGCTAAGTCTTTTATGCCATAGTCAGTTGACTCTTTCTTGGGATGAGCTTGTTGCGACAAGGCACGTGTTAGGCATTCCACTCTTCCAATCCACATAGTAGAGACTTCCTTTCTTCACACCTTTCAGCACAGTCTCCTTGGAGTCTTTTTCATTGATCCAGCATTCTTCTTCGGCAAATGTCATCTCACATCCGGATTGAATAAGTATATTCACACTCAACAGATTGTAGTGGAGATTGGTGACTAAGGATACATCGTTGATGATGATTCCATTGCGTTCTGAGCATCCTTTGCCAGTTACTCTGCCTTTTGAATCATCTCTAAAACTGACAAGTGGTTCTCTTGTCAATCTCAGTTTTGAGAGAAGACTACTGTCACCGGTCATATGAGTTGAACATCCACTGTCCAATATTCAAGCTCTTTTCTTCTTTTTAGATTGACCTTGGTGACCCTGTACCTACAAAATAGATAAGGTTAGACATAGGGTACCCGTGTTTCTGTGGGTCCTCCAGGGTTAGTCTAATGGATCCAGCCTTTGGGAATTCATACTTGCTTCACCTTGATCCTAGGTGTTGCAATATCTTCTACATTTCTCTTCCTCTTCAAATAATTGATGCAATTTTTATTCATGTATGAAGGAAGGTAGTGAGTGTGTGAAACCTTGTGAGAAACTAAGTTTCTTGAAACTTAGTTTTTAGGAACTGACTTCCTAGAAACTGACTGCCTAGAAACTGAGTTTCTGTCTGGTTCTCGAAAACTGAGTCCGGAGTGTACAATCTTCCTAGTTCTTGAAATGGAAAGTTTATTGGACTCAGACCTCGTATAGTTGTTTCTCCTATACGGATAAATTCTCCTCTCATATGTATTATGAGCTGGGAACCTTGGATTTTTAGAATCCGAAAATGAAACTAACTTTCTGTAAAGTCCAGTTTTGGTTGTTGAAGTGGGTTTCCTAGCATTCTGAACATTCAGCTTATCCCACTTCCTAGGTATTTCGGGCTTCATCTCAGGTTTGTTCGACTTGTAAGTCAAATCGTTTCTAAACTTGGCATCGAGGTCAGTTTTGAAAGTGATTGTCCCCTTCTATCCTGATTGGCCACTGAGGAGTTTTTGTTTGTACTGACTACCCCGTTGCCTAACATCATTACTTCTAAACTAGAATTCTTTTAAAATGATGATACGAGATATTTCTAGTTTCAGAAGTAGATGCATGATTGCTCAAATTATTTTATGAGAATCCTACACTTGATTTATCAGAGGCATGTCTTTGTAAACATAGAGCTTCTAAAACTTTTCTAGTGCTAGAATAAAGTCAACAGATAAGTTTTTGGTCACTAGAAATTTTCAGTTTTTTAGACTCGCATTCTTCAGATATAGATTTCCATCCTTGGATCTCCTCAGTCAGTTTTGAAACCTTCAGTTTCAACATTTTCACCAGCCAGGACATTTTTCAATTCATAGAATTAGGTAAACTCTCTATTTAAAACCTCTAATGTAACATCCTCTGTTTCTGAGCAATAAGATTCAGAGTTGTCTTCTATGCAGGCCATAGGAATAGAAACTGAGTTAGAGAGATTTACTTGGATTGTAGACTCTGCTTCAGTTTCTTCCTCTTCTGCCAGCTAGGCCATCAACACAAGGAAGTCTTCTTCCACTGCCTCATCGTCTCATATGTCGTAGCCATCGTCATTATCTGAGATGTTCGGCATCTCAGTTTTGCATAGCATGGCCTTTACAACAGCTCTGGAAGCTTTCTTCTCGAACACCCTCTTCAAGTGCTCCTTTTCATCTTTGGAAACTAGTGGACACTCATACTTGAGGTGGTCTGGAGAGATGCACTCAAAGCATGCATTTGGAGGTCTTTCATTGAACTTCAGTTCACTGGCCTGTGAACCTTCCTTCTTGGCTCTAGCTTTCTCAAGAAGTTTGATCAGCTTCCTCATTTTCTCTTCAAGCTCTTCAATTGAGCTCTCTTCCTCCTTTTTCTGGTAGGAAGGTGTGAGTGCTGACTTTGAAGTGGACGTCTGTCCGGAAGATCTGTCAGCTTGGTAAGGCTTTTGAGGTCTTCTCTTAAACTCCCTTTTTGCAAAAAATGCAGCATCCTCCTCTGGATGTGTGCTGACACTTCGCATTGCTTCATTTCTGTTCACCATTTTGATGTCCCATTAATGGGCTTGGAGCTGGGCTAACAAATCCTTGGTCATCATCTTGGAGAGATCCTTCGCCTTCAAGCTGGTGGCTTTGACGAACCAGTCTTCTTTGGGAATCCTTGAGAGAATTTTAGCATTCATATCAACAACTTCATATGTTCTCCCCAAGTTCTTCAGCTCGCGGATAATAGCATTTGATTGCTTCCATTGATTTGACGTTTTCACTAGGAAGCATTTGAAATAATTCATACTTATCTACACAGTTTTGAAGCTTGTTTCTCTTCATTTGAGTTGTTTCTTGACTGAGTGTATCAAGAAATTCCCACATCTTTTTGGCGTTGTTGTGTGCGAAAGCTTCAACAACCAGTGGCTCTGGTAAGGATTGTAAGATGAGCTCCATGGACACTGAATCCAACTGAAAACAAACTATGTTGTCATTCGTCCACTCTGCATAAGGCTTCTGCACTATCTCCTGACCTTCTGCTCATCCGAGCTGAGTATTTACTTTGGTGATCTTTAACGGTCCGGTAGATAGAACCTCTGACATCTCTGGGTGGACATTCTTCAGCATAATCAATGAACGCTTCTTCCATATCTCGAAGTTTTCTGATGAATACTTTGGAAGCTTCAAAATCTGAGCCATCTCTGTGTACCTAAGCTTAAAAAACACATAAATAGAACCAAGTGTAGAAAAACAGAGATCTGGTCCTAAGTGACTCAACACAACCTTAGTCTGTTAGAACCTTGGCGCATGATACCACTTGTTGGTCCCAAAATCTGAGTGCAAAACTGTGCAGCAGAAGTAAGTAGACAGTTACACTTGTTTGACTAAAATAGAGTATAATCAGTTTTGTGTCTTTGAAAGAACTTAAGCTTAGACATGTCCTGGTTAAGTTAGTTTCATAGTATATACTCTTCAATATTTAGAGGTATTGAAGGTTTCAAAGTCAGTTTGTGAAACAGAAAAACTGAGCAATAAGTAAAGAAAGCTGTAAAGAACACACAGGACTTATAGTGGTTTGGATCTCAATATCCTACATCCACTCTTCAGACCCAAGGTCTGGATAATTCACTAAGCTAATACAAGCCTCCTTATGATCTATGCACAGTCCGATAGCACCTCCGTCCTCTGGTCAGCTGTGGCACTCGCCTAGGAACTCCTTGCAGACACTCAGTCTTCAGGTTGAAGTGGGGACGCACCCCACAGCCTCCTTTCCGGTTGTTGGATGTTTACTTGTTCTTCCCAGAATTCAGGTGGTTAGCATACTCCCGTGAGAATCAGAATCCCCGACTAAGAACTGACTGCTATGAATATATCTCAAAAAGATATATTCACCAAGAAGAGCTTCAGCCTCGTGCTAGGAGAAGTTAGCACGGTGGGTAACTTGGTCCAGAGACTCAAGTCTCATGTTAGAGAACACGGACACTGAGAGAGAGATGACCTGAAAATACCCTTTGTCTCTTTAGACTAGTAGATCTTGAATTCTGTTCAGGTAACTTGTTAAGGTTTGCAAGGCTGGCCTTTATATGAAGGAAAACCTATGACAATTTGAAAATCTATCCGTTAGACACATAAATTCAGACGTAAGACTCATGTATTATATTGTTCAATCGTAGCCCATGCCTTAGGTCTCCTTTCTGCTTTGCTCTACAATGTTAGTGTACGTTACACTAACTTTATGTCAGACTTCTTTTCAGCCCGAGGGATCCCAATTTCGATAACCTCGTACTAACTTGGGCATGTTTGAATTCCTGAGTATGACTGAGCTTTAATACTTTCAAAATGCTCATTCTTTAAAGGTAGAGACTCTGATACTGTCTAATAAAAATCAGTACAACTTTGCCCTCATACTGACTTCCCAGGGTCAGTATGGTAAACCCTCATACTGACTAACCATAGTCAGTATGGAAAATGCCCTCACACTGATTTCTCCTTATCAGTATGGAAATCCCTTGAACTGACTTCTCCTTAGTCAGTTCGGGAAAGCCCTCATACTGACTTCTCCTTGTCAGTATGGTAGGACCTTAAACTGAGTGCTCCAACACTGCTTTAGGTCAAGGCTAGGCGTGATGATAGTCAGTTCTCGAGCATTCTCCTTTCTCGGTCTTCGGCCTAAGTTCTATTACAACTCAATTCGATCCTATACAAGGATTACATATTAGAGCTCTAGACACTAGAAAAACTTACTAAGATGGCTTACAATCTTTGACCCACCAAAACATAAAAACTTAAGGAAGAAATTCTCTAAAAAGAATCTTAACATTGAACAAACTTGAACCACCTTAGCAAACCTTCATAGCCTTTAAATATAAAGTGTGATGTGGCTCTGGCCTCAAGTAGGTGTTCCCCCTACTTGGTATAATCCTCCTCTCAAGTTGGACTTGAGATTTGGTTCCTCGGTTACTGTGTTGACCGTGTTGGGTGTTCAACTTCCTTGCAACATATGCTGGCTGCTTGGCCAACTGATCAAGTGAGCTGGCTTCCTTAAAGTAGGAACATACTGCTTAGTCAAGTTCTGAGGCCGTATTGACTTTCTTTCAGCATGAGATTTCGCCACATTAGGGTCATACTGTTTTACCAGCTTATTTTTCTCCTTCTAATTTGTCAGTTTGTGGTTGTTGGCTAACCAACCTTTAACATTTCCAGTCTGTACTGGCAATTTGAATGCTACCCCATGACCACTCGATTTATACTAAGTACTAAGTTTTTCTTTTATAAAAAAGATGGGTCTCTTAGTATCAGTCGGTGCAGGGTTCTCATTGTTTAAATCATTTTCATATCCTTACCCTGACTAATCTAAAGGCTCTATCATGCTTTGCATGACCTCATTGAGCCCTCTTTAGTCTTTATTGAAAAAACATGGTTTCCCATCTTTCTCAAGTATGGTTAAGTTTAAAGATTTACACTCAGATTTCAAATCTTGAAAATTTTTAAGTAATGCTGAGTGTTCTTCCTTAAGTTTTGCCTCCTCACTAATAGACCTCGATTTTTCAATCTCCTCGGTCAAATCTGAAATTTGTGATCTCAGTGAGGTGTTTTTGCCAGCCAAGATATTTTTCATTTCGTAAAATTTTTTAAATTGTAATGATAAAATGTCTAAGGTGACTTTCTCTGAGTTGGAACAATACGACTCAGATTCATCAAGAATGCATCGAAGAATCAGTGATGAGAGGTGTGTTTACCTGGTCACTTGAAGTTGTGAGTGTTGTCTCAATTTTAGCTTCAGGTGCATCATGTGCTTCCTCTTCGAATGCAACCATGAATGCTAGAAGAGCTTCCTTGCCAGCTTCTTCTTCAAATGAGTAGTCCTCATCATGATCTAGAATGTCTGACATCTTCGTCCTTGTCAGCATTGCTTGAGCTACTGCTTTTGATGTTCAAAGACCTTTTTTAGTATTTCCCTTTCCTCCTTGTCCACACAGGGACACTCGAACTTCAGATGTTCAGAGAAACTGCATTGGAAGCATGCTCTGGGGGCTCGCTTAACAAATCTCTTTTCCTCGAAGCTTGGTGCTTCGTTCTTTCCTTTTGCGTTCTCGAGGAGTTTGGAAAGCCTCTTCATTTGCTCTTCACGAAGTAAGCTACGTCTTGAACTTGGTGGCTTGGCGAGCTGGCTGCTCGAATAGCCTCATTCTTGTTCACCATCTGGAAGTCTCATTCATGGGCTTGGAGCTGGGCGAACAAACAATTCCTTGGTCATCTATTTTGATAGATTTTTCTACTTCAGCGTCTTTTTTCTCTTATCTTCTGGAGTCCACTTGTCGTACAGTTTTTCGACGGTCATTGCGCCTTCAGTGCTAAGTGGTGGAAGGATCTTGGTAATCTTTATTGGTCCACTTTCTAACACCTCAATAATTTTTGGATGAATGCTCTTCAACTCGATGGAAGACCTCTTCTTCTGGGTCTCGTACTTGTCCGGATTGTACAACAGCAGCTTGAGTATATTCATCATGACTCCAATATACCTAAGCTTATAAAATAAGATAAGAAATAAAATTCAAGGTATGGATACATGTCCTAGGTGACTTAAAACGACTAGCCTGGACAAACTGACAGCTCAGATACCACTTGTTGGTCCCTTTTTTTAAGAGTATACTAAATGTGCACATCGGAAATTGATTTTATTAATTCGGTATACTTGCTCTTATCCAAGCTGATGGTGACGTGTTAACTTGGTTTGTTATATCTTTAGATAAGGTATATAGGGTCAATTATTCTTTAGGTCAATATTCGAAGTATACTGCAATACTTGAGTGTTGAGTTTTAAATGAAAGTAAACTGACAGTATAAAAAAGAATTAAATGACAAACGATATATAATGTTTCAGACCTAAATGTCCTACATCCACTTTTCAGACCTAAGTCTGGTAATCCATTAAGCTTAGAACTTTACGGGTGCTCCTACGATCTATTATTTGCTGAAGAATGCCCATCCTTCAGTCCACATGCCCCCTCGCCTGGTCCTTGCTTGGTTCTTCGCTACGCAACTCCTCAGAGTGTGGGCGCACCACTCAGCCTCTTCGTCACTGGAATAAGGTGTTTATAGTTCTACCTTAAACTTTCTCATCGGTGGCAGATTGTCTGTAAGAGTTAGAGTGCAAGATGTACTTGACTATTGTAGTCTTTCTTGAAGAGAAAGACTACCAAGAAATAACTCAAGAACACTAAGGTTCTGAGTCTCGTTTCACTAACATGGCATACAAAAAAGCTTAAAAGCCTTGAATGTTATGTTAGAACTTTAGTTTTTCAAGCTTGCTTGAATTCGGTTTTGGTAAGATGTAGCTTGTAAAATTTTAACTTCGTGAATTCATTATAAGTTCATAACCTTCTTCTGTTGAAATCTCTGGGTTTATCGCCGTGACATAGAAGGTTTGAAATAATGCATGTTAGAGATAAATTGGAAGATGTCCAATCGAATGTCTCAGTTGACTGCTGCACTAGGCGGGTAGGTGGTGCTTTAACAGATGTTTCCCACCTACTTTTGTTTTTTCTGACAGCAACAATGTCTCTTTACCTTTGTGTCAAAATGATAGGATTTATCAATTTGAGGAGTCTTGGACTGAATGTCCTAGGTATCGAAACTTAGAGTTTCGTGCTTGCAAACTTTAAGAATCTCCAATCTTTAAAGTTTGTACGTCGTCTGTACGCTCCTCAAATTATTCTTCTTGTATCTTTGCGCTGGAACCTGGACTATGAAGTCTATGGTGATGCTGTCATACTTGCAAGTCAGTGCTGGTGATGTCATCAATCAGTCTATGCTTGACCCCTATCCTGACAAGTTTTGTATACCGAGTGAACCATACTGGTTGGACCCATACTAGGTAAAAGCCAAACTTATAAGCCAGACTCTAAAATTCTCAAAATTGTGCGTTCGGCGCGAACATTAGTCTGTTGAGTCTTTTTGCGCTATCTAGACTTATTGGATAGTGTAGTCTTTTAGATTAGCTTCAACTTACAACTTTATATTGATCCTATACAAGACTTTATATTTTCGACTATGCTGAAACTATCCAACATGACTTTTACATTCTTTGACCTACCAAAACATAATAATAAAACAAGGAAAATTCTAACAAATTTGCTAATAGAGTGAAATAGGTGCATCTTAGCCATACGATGTTACTCATCCACTTCATTCTGTCATTTACTTCTTTACTTCTATAATCCTAATGAGAATTTTGGTGGGTTTGCACCAGTCTTTTGAAGATACTTTAGGCACTGCTGCCCTTTGTCGCTTAACGTTTTCAAGATAGTCTTTACATGATGTTGGGTCTGGTATTAGTGGATTCTATAGCAAGTTCAGTTTTCAATCCTGGGTGGCACAATTGTTTTTCTTGTTTTTGTTTATTCTATTTATAATTAAAAGATTTCATAATTTTGTTGGAGGTAGCTTTATCTCTTGTGGAAATAATCATGAGAACTTGCGAAAAACAATTTCCAGCAATGGATCAACTCTTCATGGGTCAAACATAAAATTAATTGAGAAGGCTGACAATTTTTTTGCAGAAATAAAAGAACATATGTTTGAGGCCAAGGCAGTAGAGGAACATGCCAAACTGATGAGGTTTGTTATGTTGGACTTGCTAACATTTCCATTCCCTGAAATTTGTGTACAATTATTATTATCAATATTGATAATAAAGAAAACCTTTTGTAGAACTACGTTGATATAAGTTACAACTAGTGGATATGGATATCCTCAAACAAAAAGAAAAAGTCGATAAACTTGGTCACTCTACTAATGATAGAGAAAATTTTTGTACAATTATTGATTTTGCTTACGAGTGTACTTTACTAATGTTAGAATATAATCTTGAGATTATTGCATTAGTTATAATAAATGAACTTTGTTCTTTCCTGATGTAATTTAGTTTTAGTATTGGATAACTGCTGAATCTGACTGATTTGATTCATTTATTTACTTAGAGTAACATTATTGGTGTTAATGCACAAAGTTATTTGCTAAATTGATTAATAACAAAAATAGCTTGTACTCTAAAATTCTCGTACTGTTTTCGAAATCACTCCTGAATCGAGACATTTTAGACAAATGTTCTTCTCCTCATTTTTATAACAAATTTGCTCATAGTCAATAACTGCATAATTTTGTTCTCATTCTTGGAAATCACCATGCTGCAAATAGAGTAATGCATGGAGTTCGAGCTGGATTCGGGGTCCAATAAGCACATCATAGCCACACGTCGCTACATCAACTATGGTGTGCTTCAGAAGAACAGTGTGTCGTGCTCAACAAAAATCTACAAAAGTATGGAGGCTAAATAATTGAGTAGTTTGTTAGATTAAAAACATTAGCAAACTTGTTAGTATTTTTTATATTGACATTTTGGCTTTGATGAGATATATTTTGTTGGATGTTTGTAATTCTTAACATATGAACGAATTGATATTTTGCAAATGTTTGTAAAAAAATATTATGTTTGATATAGTATTCTGAATTGATTTAAATCACACAATAAAATTTGAATAAAATAAAATTAAAGCGCACAATTGACACCCCTTCAAATACATATAAAATAGTTGTGAATAATTACACATCGACGTAAAGAAAGATAAAAAAAAACCCCTGCTTGGTCCTCTCCCAAGCTGAGGTTGAGGATTGCTCTACAACCCTGCAAAAAATCAATAGCCAAATGCATCAATACTACTTATATAACCTCACCTTTGTTGATAAGACAATAACATGCTGTAAATATTTTTTGCTATTTTAGGGTTCAATTATTAATATTTTGAACTAATAGCAGAGAGTACACATCACAATAGGTGAGAGACCAGGAAAAAAAAATATTAGCAACAATAAGCAATAAGATTTAAGCACAAGAAAATGATCAAACAAAAAAGGTCCGGACCAAAGAATTTGAATAAAATGAATACAATCATGATTTAGAATTAAGAGGGTAAAGAAAAAGTAGAAAAAGAGAATATCATAACTTTTAAATCAAAATCTAGGTCGAGATTCAAGAATGAAAATCTAAATCCAAAAAGAATATTAAATATCAAAATAGCATAACATAATACTAATAATTTAATTGGGTTGAACTCTCTCTGAAGATGTACACTTATATTTTGTTCTAGAGAGAGAATAAGAGCAATAATAAAGAAGATAATTAATTTAGAGAAAAAAAAAAGGTACGTACCTCTCCACCGGTGCCTCTGCTTGACATGCTTCATATATGGGTTGCCGGAACAATTGATGGTGAAAGTAAGTGTTGAAGTCGGAAGAAAAAAAGTTCACAGTGAATCTCAATTGACGATAGTGAGTTAGTGGAATTGAATATGGTTTATGAATTTCGTTAATTTTTTATTTATGAAAAATTATAAAAAGGATATTAAAAATTGTAAGGGTATTATTTTCACAAATTTTACAATAATGTGCATTTTTTCATAAAAAGTGATATTTTTTGCCTCAAAACTAAAAAAGTTGCTATTTCATACTTTTCCTTTTTATATTAACTCACACATCCAAATGTCCCCGAGATTACTCGAACCTACTTGATTTAATGATAAAATTTTGATTTAGTTATTTAAAATTTTCATATATTATATAGTATAGGGAATTATTTAAGAATATATTCTTGTTGTTTATTACAGTTGTGGGGGATTTTTACGATGATAGCCAATACTAACAAGTATTAGTGACGTGACATATATGTACTTTTTCACTACATTTTTGTCTTTTACATATACATAGCACCAAAGTCGATTAAAGAGGATTTTCAAGGGCAAGTAATGTTGGAACTGAGTCTACAACATACAATGTGAATTGATTTTGCCTTGGATAGTTCTTAAGATATCAAAATAAATTATCCGACTAATTAAATAAGGAACACCTATGCATGCTCTTAATATTTAATTGTGAAAAATGGATTGAAAAATATATATCTCAACTGCAACACGTTGATTACTTGAGATAGATTCATGGTTTATTGTTCCAATATATCTGATCTTCTAATCTATTCACTTTCTCCTTAGGAATCTGCTGAGGATGTGCTACCGAGTTACACCAAAGCTGAAGAAAATGATATTTCTTCTTGGTGGAGCCACCGCTTCCTTTTATATCTCTCTTACGATTGTGTTGTATATTATTGTGTGTATAGATTTGAGAAGAGAAGGTCTTTTATGGTATTAGGGTTGCGAACCCAATTCCTAATGCTAATTGGTTTAGAGTAATTTGTGTGCCACATTAGGGATCAAATGCAAATAATAATGTGGTTCTTCCTTATTAATTAATTCCCTTATGCTCAACAAGAAAATAATTAACTAATAAAACATTGATTTGTTTCCATGAAAGAAATCAATGTTGACTCACCCATTTATTACTACGTTATTAGGAACGAGTTGCATTAGACTTGGATGATCCACATATTTGATGTTCCGAACATTAATTAATTAATTTGGCATATGACAATTAGCCATAATTAATTAATCTTTTATGGGCAATTCTAAACATAGCTCCCATTTTGCTCTTTGTAGCCACTTTTTTTTAATTATAATATAAATATATTATAAATAGACAAATTTGTCCTTAAAGCTTACAAATTAAAATTTAACAATCAAATACCTTTCATTTTTACATTACTTCCATAGTATCACTGTGTAATATTTAACATATGAAGCAGATGGTTTGAACGAAACTCTGTCTCCTTCTATAAATCATTATTTATAAAAAAACATATCCATTTTTTAATCTTTCAAATCGATTATTGTTTTCATCTTTTAAAGATATTAAGGGTTTAGTTCAAAAGAATGCGATAACATGTTATACTTTATTTTTCGCCTTGAAATTTTTCTCATCAATTTGATGTTTTACAATCTCAGTTTCTGACTTTTGTTTAAGCCTTTTCAATTTACTTTTGGAGACACTCAATATTTTTGTTTCATACTCGTACAACCAAGACACACCCTTAAAAAAACTCACAAAATCAGATCTCTTAAGTAAATTAATCAATAGAAAACAAAACAAATACTCCCCCCGTCCCAGTCTATTGGGAACTCTTTCCATTTTTGTCCGTCCCAGTCTATTTGGCCACTTTCTTAAAATAACAAATTTTTCACACTCATCAATAAAATATTAATTCCACTACCACTCACAACCCTTAATTCCGTGTCCGGTCAAAGGTGTCCAATAGACCGAGACGGAAGTAGTATTTTTAAGAAAATGAAGGATTTAAGCAAAGATAAATAAGTTTAAGAAAACAAATATTGTTAAAGAAGTTCAAAACTAATTTTGAGATTATCCTAGCGTCATAATCTCTTTAATGAAGTCGTCGAATTCTGGAAATGTTGAAATCCCAAAGAAAAATATTAGGGATATTTTATAGTTAAGATGGGTATTACAGTTTTTTTAATTATATTTATAATTTTGGGCTATGAGGATAAATAGTAATAATAGGGAATGATTTTATTTATTTTTTAAATAAGAGGCTCTATTGAGAAATTTCGTGGCTATGTTTAGAGTTACCCATCTCTTATTTCCTGAATCGTGCCACTCACTCCTTTTTGACTTATCCTTAAATCAACGATTTAGCCTGCAAGACTTAGCATATAGAACTTTGTGAGCTCATCAGGGAATGCCCCCATCCTGAAATGAATATGATTACCTGAATGTCCAGTCTAAGCAGACCATACACAAATTTGCATCACCCAAGATGTAGATATAAGAGTACATGAAATACTCGCCATCATTGCAAATAAAGTGTGCATGGTAAACTTGTGCATGCCCCTTAGCCTTCTATTAGATTTAAGATAATATCAAGTATATTAGAGATCTGGCTCATTCATATGTCAATGAGAATGACTCATCTCAATCTTGGTTTCATCAATGCGTAAAGATGTACCGACACATCAAGTAACTAAGATAAACTCACTTATATATTGATGTGTCGCAACTTAAACCAACAGTTTATCCTATAAGTTGCCTCAGTTGTGATTGTATTTATATCTTGTTAGGTCAACCGAGTCATATTATCCTTTGTGATCTCCTACACGCCATATGATCATCCCTATCGGTGAGATAATTAAATATAATTACGTTTGTTATATCGGATAACGATCATGTTCATGCAACACACTTATGAAGACTAATATATGAAACGTTTCATTGTTATGAATATACTTAATTATAAATGTTTTCAATATATGATCCCAAAAGTACACTTTAACGCCCCATATGCTCCTTGAGGGATACATCTCGAAGTATAATCAATTTACATCCTATTGGGTTCAATCAATCAACTCCTTTTGGAGTTCAATCAAAACAGAACTCCGCAATGTTAAACAATCAATTTCCCTCAAATACTAAGTCTTCGAGACCTAATTTTCAATAATTTGATAGATCTAAAAGTGCTTCAAGGAATAAAACTAATATTAATTAAAAGCAAATAATCCGAATGGATTCACGAATTTGCTAAGTCTTCAAAATTACATCACAGAACCAATACATGTTCCTTGAAATCCTATAAATTTCTAAATAGTTTTTATACGAAAGTTCTTCACCAAATATAATGAAGTACTATGGTGTTCCACTATTATTCGTGACCACTCACAATCAAATTATTTATGGACTTCTTTGGATTTCCATAACATTTTTTGGATGTCGATATGTTGAGTTTTGATTTTGTAAGGATATGGGTCCCGAGAATAATAATAATAAAAGACATGAACGCAGAGAAATACAAGTGATAATGAATACTTTAATCAATTCGAACAAGCAAATGCAACCTAGCAGGAGAACCGTGATATGTGGCCCCTGAATTTAATTACAAAAAGCTTGCGAGCTACAACCATAGAGAGCTAAAAAATGTTGTATACAACTATTGAAGAGAAAATATTTTAAGCTAATATTGAATAAGAGGTCACCACCTTGATGATGGTTTCGAAAGCTGTAACCCTAAGTTGTTGAGGAAGTTGATAGCTCGCCATAGATTTTGGTTGGTTGCAACAGTTTAGACAGTTATTTTCTTCATATTTCTTGCAATTTTCGCGCATTGATTCCGTATGACGATCCTCCCTACAAGCTATTCTGGGAGCGGGTCGATGGTAGCAGGTCTCAAATGATTAACCTACTACATCTTTCCCTCTAGTTGTGTTGGATCTTCGGGAGCTCTCTTTCATGGACTGAGCGTCCTTAGTGGGCCAAAATAATCTGGAATACTATATATACACCATTCGAAGGCTACATCAACAAAATACTAATGACAAAGACGATGGAAGCTTACAAAGAAATTGTTTGCTTGAAGGAGACGAATACAATTGAAGTCTATTCAAGTTATTATTTTGACTCTTCTGCATGAATTAACCTTCATCAAACTCCAAGGAATTCAATAAAGGCAATGGGATATTTTTGTGTATTAAAATAATTTGGCCTAATAATGATGAAGGCCTCATCTGGATTATTAACAAAACCCACCAATGGAAGCCCACAAAGATCAAATCTGACCAAGATTTTGATAAAGAGAAGATTATCGAAGAAAAGCTCGAATCTAAAAAATATATTAGATTTTTAATATTTTTAAAGATTTCTTTATTTAGATTTTCCATATTTTAGGAATTTTTTCCTTAGTAAGATCTTATTATTCATGTATAAATAGGCCGCCTAAAGGGTGTAATTATTCATTCAATAACATGTATTTTATGCTATTTTTTACAATTCTTAAATTCCTTTAGGTCCAATGTCTGACACGTAAAAAAAACCCACAATAGATTCATACTTCTCTGGTCCAATAGATATTTCTGGTCTATTGATTAATTCTAATTTGTGTCAAGACAAATAATTTCTCCATTTTTGTATAACCATTAAAACAACCAAGAATTCCATTTCATAAATTGATAGTGCTTAATTATTTAGACACAATGTCTTATTCATGAACGCAACAGGCTGCTCGTGTTGCTTCAAAACTGCTCCAATTCCATATCCACTAGTATCTATTTCCAAACAAAAGATTTGGCAAAATTTGGTAGAGCTATGACAAATGATTAAATCATAGTGTTTTTAAGGTTCCGAATGCAGATTGAGCCTCTCCATCCCACTTGATATTATAATTCTTGAGCAAGTTTGTCAATGGCTTGCTTAACACTCCATATACCATAATAAACATCCTGTAATACCCCGTTAAACCAAAAACCCCTTAGTTCTTTAATGATTTTTGGAGTAGGCCACCTTAGCATAGCATTAATATTTTAGGGACCAGGCCACTCTACTAGCTGAGATTGTATGTCTTAAATATTCTATAGAAGTTTACCCAAAACTAAAGTTTGACCTCTTGGCACATAAGGAATTAGTTCTCAGCTATTCAAATACCCTTTTTAAATGTAGCACATGTTATGTTATACACAAGAATATCATGAAAGAAAACAATGTAAACATCCTTAACGCAATCCTTAAGTACCACGTTCATCAATGGTTGAAATGTGGTTGGTGCGTTGAATAGCTTAAAAATCATAAACAAAAACTCAAAGTGCACAATATAAGTTTTAAAATCAATTAGGAACATGTGCTCAGGCTTCATCAAAATCTGAAAACACGCAGAACTTAGGTCAATTCGTAAGAAGACCCTTGGCCTATATAATTTATCAAGTAACTCATCTATATTAGGTAAAGGATAATCATGCTTCATAGTGAGTTTATTTAAGTATGTGTAGTCAACACTCATTCTCCATCTTTGGTCTTTCTTTCACACTAGCAAACAGAGCTTACAAAAGGGCTCTTGCTGTGTTATATCACTACAGTCTCCAAACGTTTATTTATTATCTTTTTCAATCTCATATAAGATCATGAGATGTCATATAAGGGAACTAGTGCTTGGGTACACTCCTGGGCTTGAGGATGATCTTATGCTCTACCCTCTTGAGGATGGAAGTCCTCATTGTTCATTGATATATCTATATATTTCTCTATTAGGTCCTGAACATCTTGTCTGTCAACTACATCATGGGTTACCTCTTTAGCTTTGACTAGTTACAACTCTTCAACTTCTCTAGTTCCATTAGTATGTGTTGATGCTTGATTTTGAATGGTCGAGAATCTAAAGGTTTGATGGAATAAGCAAGAGAGCGATGTATTGTACAAGTCCGAGAGAAGATGTTGTAATGTTTTATTCATATGATATTCACTTTTTTATAAAAGTAAGTTTAGCCTAGCTAGGGGTCATAATCAACATGATTTAGGGGTTTAAGGGGGGTTAATCCTGGTACTCATGAGATTAGTAACTAAACAATCCTTTTGCACTATAAATGTGATGGTTCAACCGATTTAATGTCATCCTTGAGGTGGAGGCTTGTGCCTCGCCATTGAGGATTGATGGCTTGAGGTATCTTGATTGTTTGAGGTACTTTGATTGCTCGAGGTAATGCTGGAACGACTTGACTGCTTGGATTCGGCCCCTTTAATATAGACCCTTCTAGACTGTGGTTAAGATTAACCCTTACTGGCTATGGACTTGGCATAACTTGGTGAACATCTGAATTCTCTGGTGGCTCCAGTTTCTGTCCCAAATGATAGGATTTGCTTAGCTTTTCTCCATACTTCGATTTAGTCCATCAACAATAGCCCCCTATCTTTGGCTAGGCCATCAGGGTTGGTCGAAGACAAATAGTCCTAAATCTAATCATCAAAGTTAGAATCACGAGAAAATATGACCATTGATGGCCCGAATTTCATGTTTGTTCGTCAATTACTAAGGGGTGGCCTTCATTGGTGGCTTTTATCCCCATACAGTAATGACGCAGTCTTCTTCCCATTGGGGAATAATAATGGCAATAGACTTTAAGTCCTTTTGTTTTCATGTTCATCCATTCTTTATGTGCGGGTCTCCTTGGATTGAGACACATGTTCTCATAAGAGTGATTGCTCGATCTTTATCCTAATTATGGATGAAGGATTGTACTAGACATTGGGTCATTTGATTCAAAGGTGGTAGCTCACATGAATCATTCATGGGTTGGTTTCGCTGCTCGTTTGTAGGTCGACTGATGGGATTAACCCTTCCGCACAGATAATTTTGTAAGATTCATTAGAAATATCTAATTCATTTTACCCATACTATCATGTTTATGAAAAGGCTATACCAGACACAATATTTACCCCGAACCCCGATAGTTTCGAGCAACCCTTGGGATGCTCAGGCTCAGACTACTGACTGATCAGGCCAACATATATTTTATAGTTTCACGAACTGTAAGACTGAAACAGGTCTGGATACCAAAATGATGGAACCTTCTGTCTTGCAGGTACAGAACTCTGCAAGATCATGGATACTGAATAGCGGGTGCTCCGCACATATGACCGGAGAAAAGGAACTGCTCAAAAACCTTGTGATGTGCAGAGGATCGTCTGTTACTTTAGGGAACAAGGGCAAGGGCCGAGTAGTTGGAATGGGATGCGTGGAACACAATGGCATAATCATCAAGAGCGTGTCCCGAGTCACCAATTTGAAGCACAATGTTCTAAACATAAGCCTGTTGAGTGAAAGTTGCTATCATGTCAGTTTTGAAGAGTATGGCTGCCACATCATTGACAAGGTGACCAATGAGACGAAAATCCAAGGCATCAGAAAAAGAAGGTCTCTACATTGTAGATTGGTCAAGTGGAGAAGAAGAAACCTGCCTCATGGAACACAGTTCCTCAGATGGCATAAACTGGCTGTGGCACAAAAGATTGAGTCACCTGAACTTCAACTCTATCAGACATCTAACCAAACATAATATAGTTGAACGACTTCCACAGAAGAAGTTCCAAAAAGAAGGAGTCTGTAAAGCTTGCCAGCTCGGGAAACATACAAGAGCCTCGTTCAAGAACAAGCCAATTACAGCAAGCACGGACCGGATTTCGGAACTCCTCCACATGGATCTGTTTGGTCCAATTACTCCGCCCACAATTGGAGGAGAGAAGTATACATTAGTAGTTGTTGATGATTACTCAAGATACACGTGGGTAGTGCTACTCAAATCCAAGGATGAAGTTAAGATTCAACTGCCAAAACTGATTACCCGTCTACAAAATGACAAAGGGGTGACAATCAAGAGGATAAGGTCCGACAATGGAATAAAATTTTGTAATGGACCTATCATGGATTTTTGCACAGAGATCGGAATCGGGCATGAGAAGTCTACTCCAAGAACTCCTCAATAGAATGGTCTTGCTGAGCAAAGGAATAGAACACTCAAAGAAGCAGTGAGGACCATGCTGGCCGAGACCGACCTTGGAAAAATATTTTGGGGAGAAGCCTTGATGACAACCTGCTACACGCAAAATCAAAGTGCTTTCAACACGCGGCTGCACAAGACTCCCTACAAGATATACAATGGTCGTAATCCTTCTATAGCTCATCTTCGTGCATTCGGTTCTCCATGTTATATCCATAACAATGGGAAGTCTAAATTGAATACCTTAAGTCCTAAGGTTGATGAAGGTGTGTTCCTTGGCTATGGACATCCCTCATACAATGGATATAGGGTATTCAATGAAACAACCCAACTTGTGGAGATAACATGTCATGTTGTTTTTTATGAAGCTACTCTAGTGCACAGGACACTTCAAGAACTGGGTCTGGAAAATAATGAGATCAAGGATGTCAATGAGGAACCTAAAACTAATCTTGATCATAATCAAACAGTTCCTCTGACTAGATCTATGAATGATGATCCTGAGACTTCAGTTGCCTCGGTTGGACTTCCAACTGTCGAGAGGGCCAATGATTCTAGTGCCATTGCTAGGTCTTAAAATTTATAAGCATAGAAGATCAAAACGAAGAGAAGCCACCTGAAGTCATTGCAACAGTTTTGGAAGTAGAGCCACCTGAAGCCAAGGAAGTCAACCTTGAAGCAGCTAACGTAGCAGCTCTAGCTGACCATCCAGTTGCTGAGCATAATCCAGTTCCAGAGCACAGAGATGAACCCCCAACAGAACTGAGACTCCAGTTGCTTCCGTTGAAGCTGTACCTGTGAAGAAGCCCAATTGGCTAAAAGATCATCCTATAGAATTTGTTCTAGATGATATTGGGAATCCAGTTCGAACGAGACAAGGCACTGCTTTGATGTCAAGTTTCATATCCCAGATTGAACCTGTGAAGATCGATGAAGCCCTTAAATCAACGTATTGGATTAATGCAATGCAAGAAGAACTAGGAGAGTTCACTCGCAACAATGTGTGGTACTTGGTGGATAGAACAACACATCAATCTGTGATTGGCACCAAATGGGTCTTCAAAAACAAAAGAGATGAGACCGGCACCATCATAAGGAATAAAGCCAGATTGGTAGCCAAAGGGTACGCACAGTGCGAAGGGACAGACTTCGATGAAACATTCGCACCAGTTGCCAGGCTGGAAGACATTCATCTATTCTAGGCTTATGTAGCCTATCACAACTTCACAATTCTCCAAATGGATGTGAACAGTGTCTTCCTCAATGGCGAATTGAAGGAAGAAGTCTACGTTGAACAACCCCCAGGTTTCGAGCAAGGAAACCAAGTCTACAAGCTAAGGAAAGCCTTGTATGGACTAAAGCAAGCTCCTAGAGCATGGTATGAAACTCTCTCACAGTTTCTGCTCAAGAATGTTTTTGAGAAAGGAGCGATCGACCGAACTTTGTTCAAGATAAAAGATGGAGAGGATATCTAGCTCATTTAAATATATGTAGACGACATTATCTTCGGCAGCAAGAACTCAAAGCTATGTGAGAAGTTTGCCCAGTTGATGCAAAATAAATTTCAGAAGAGTATGATGGGCAAGATGACATACTTTCTTGGATTACAAGTTGATCAATATGATGAAGGGATTTTCATTAGTAAGAAGAAATATACTCAAGATTTGATCAACAAGTTTTGTCCGGAGAAGACAAAGTCCTTGAGAATTCCCATGAGCACCAGTTCTTGATAGCGTGTTTTTCAACACGCTAAAACTGCAAGTGTACAGACCACTGCAGAGGGCAAGTAATATTTTATCGAACACAAAGATTGCAGACTCGAAATATACTCATGCACTAAAACACAGTTACTTTGTTACTATCTAGACGATCCGAATAAATATTTTGTTTGTTTAAAGCTAGGCAATAATTATTAAAATAGACAATTAAATTATTAAGGTGTAGAAAATATGAGAAATTAGGATTCCAGGGTAATCCACTTTGAAGAACTATCAAACAATAGTTTATACAATCCAATTCCAATTTAATTTCCAAAGATGTGAGTCAATCTCATAAATGTTATCAGGTGACCCTCTCGGACTCTCAACCATAACATGGAAATAAACGACCTAGTGACTCTTCTCGGATGCGCAAAAGGACTTTTACTCTTTATTAATCCTTAGATTTCAAAAACCCTTTAACAGTTCAAATTCCTCTCGGATAATTGCCCTATCAAATTTAATCCTGTTGCATCTTAATCAATAACCTAGACCTCTCGGTTCAAAAATTACCAATTCAAATTACAATCAATGGCCAATAACTCGTAATTAAAGAAAACCCCAGCAGTAATTAAAACATCAATGGAAAAGGAAAATCAAATTATATAAACAAGTGAATGAATGTCAACAAGTTTCAAAACCCTAGAATCCACAAAGGGATTTAGCCAATCATGCTAAATTCCGAAGAACAGAGAATTAAAGAAGAAGAAAACTTAGAAAACATGAATCTCAAAACCCAATTCTTCAATCTTGAGTCTTCAATTCTGTGACCTTGAATTCTCCCTCTCTCCCTCAACAATCGATTGGAATTATCAAAGTAAGTACCTTTTTTAAGTCTTGGAAGCCTCTATTTATACTTATCTTGTTCAAACCCAAAAAGATATGGGATTTGGATCAATTTTCGCCCAAAAAGTCACGATCGGCGACCCAAAATGTGTCGACGGCGACCGCCGAGCGTGTGCTCGGGTCGCCATCCATGCAGCGTAGAAAATCCAAGATTTTTACACATTCGGCGGCCTAAAGGCATGAACGGCGGTCGCCGGTCATGCAGTTAGGTCGCCGTTCATGCGCCGTAGCTGACCCTCTGGAAATACATGATCGGCAATCTAAAAACATGAACGGCGGTCGCCGTTCATGTAATTAGACCGCCGTTCATGCGCCGAAGGAAGTTGTGAGATTTTACGTGATTGGCGGCCCAAATGCATGATCAGCGATCGCCAATCATGTAATTTGGGTCGCCGTTCACGTCGCGACTGGATTTTTGAAGCTTTTCGTCGATCTCTTCTCACTTTTTCGCCTTTTTCGTGCAACGACACATCAACTAACTTCATGGTGCTCGATCATATCTTGAAAACAACTCAATTGTGCATGAAATCTGCGTGAACAACCAGAAACAACCCAAACGTAATAATTCTTCAAAGTATACGAATAAAACATAAGAACACCACGTAATGATCTAATCTAAGGTCAAAAGTGAGCAGATTCATATCAGTAAAATGCACAAAACGAGTGTTTATCAACCCCCCAATCTTAAACTATTGTTCGTCCTCGAACAATGAGGAAAACAATTTAAAAGAAATGGATAAACACGAGGAGTGCATTAATTGATCATTATTTGTTTCAGACACAAAAGGGTTTATGATTCCCGCACTAACGCTGCAACAAACATTAATTCAATGCAAACCAAACAGTTTCAATCTTGACCTCCAAAAATCTGCTTCTCATAGGATAGTGTATCACTCAAATTTTGCTCACATTGCAAGAAAGGCTAGTGTATACTCTCAAATTATCAACTGTACAACTTCTCTACCATAAGCTTGCTCATTGTCTAAACTCTCTACTGACTTTGGGAATGCTAGAACAAATATCACAAAGGTCTTTATTTTGGTTCTAATGTAGGCACATTGGTGAAAGGTATGGAAATTTTGGCTAAGTGACTGAATAATAACAACCTTATAACTCCATTCACCCAAGTATTCCTCCTCACATACCGTACTTGTTAACTGACTGACTCAAGTAATAATGATTTTAATTAAACTGAAGCACGACGCATCCCATAATTTCAACTCACTAAGATTCAGACTCGACAACGAAATAATGCACACAACTTTTGTGCATTATTAATTAACATACACAATATGCACACTCTTATCACACTTTTTTTTTTTTTAATATATATCCACTACAAATTTCTTGGATATTCACTAAACTGACTCATTCAATAACACTTGTGCACTCATTATGCACTTTATTTGACCACAAATTGGTGCTCTCTTTTGTATTCACATTCTCAACAGTTACTACTATACCTATCCATCCCAGAAGTGTTTGGACTGGTTACTAAAATTGAAAGACAATAATTTTTCACCACCTAACATTACCAGGTACCCATACATATCCATCCACACCTCCTATCATCCGGGTTAAGAAAGAAAAGCATTCATGCTCAACTGGGCTAACAAAGGAGTATGTATCGGGTTAGTGTTTGGATTTAAATGAGGCTTATGAAACGATGGCCTAAGATCATTTCTAAGTTCATGACATTCCTCTTGCAGTTTTGAGATAGAAACCAGAGCAAGTTCTAGAGGTAAAGTGCACAGTGATATACCCTCAATCAAACGAACACAGGCTCAAACTCTCACAGGCTATAAACATGTCCTAGAGGCCAAAATCAATTCTGTAAAAGTCTACACCTTATCACTTCATGTGCAAAAAATCAGTACAGGTTTCATGAGAAAGAATACATTGTCATCACGAACTTGATCAATAATGCAGATAGACATGACTCAAACCATTTTAAATCCCATTACAATATCAATATGTAACAGAGCTCCCAATAATAAACCCAGTACGACAAAAGCATTAAAAATAGTAAAAGCAATTTTAAAAGACAGAAAGCAGATTAAATGTTTACAAATCAGTTACCAAATCAAGTTAATACAAAAGTTGCCACATTGGATCACAGTTTCAGCTGGTTTCAAACAGTAAAAGATAAAGGAAAGATAAAGGATAAAAGCACACATCACCCGATCACACCCCCTCCCCCAAACTTATTTGATACAGAGGAAAGAATAAGTTTGTGGGAAAAAGATCACGGAGATGTGTGATAAACCTCGAGAAACCATCACTGTGGTGGTGGCCAATACTGCGGGAATCGGGCCATGAACCGGCGCATCTCCTCCTGCGCCTCATGCTGGCGATCCCACTCCTCCTGCTGGTGCACCCACTGGCGGCGCTGCTCCTCCTCAAAAGAGCGGCGCTCGGTAGCATAAGTCGACTGGGCAGAGGATAGGGCCTGGAGCTGCGTGTTCCAATCCGACTAGGGGTGAGCATTCGGTTTTTCGGTTCGGTTTTTGCCTGAAAAAAAACCGAACCGAAAAACCGAAATTTTTTTTTTCGGAACCGAATCGAACCGAACAGGAATAGTAACCGAACCGAAATTACTGTTCGGTTTTCGGTTTTTTATTTCGGTTTTTCGGTTTTTACCGAAATATTTTCTCCAAAAAATTAAAAATTCAAAAAATGCACATATAAAACAATGAAAATAGTCCAATTTTAATTCAAAGGCATAAAAATGATCCAACATACAAAAAATAGTTAATAAAATAAGATAAATAATAACATTCCAATATGCAGTTGCAGCAACTCAACAATCCCAGCAGCAACAAATCAACTATCAATAATAAAATGGTCCAATATTAATTCAATGGCAATCCCATATCAGCAGCAAATCAACAATCTCATATGCGCCTGCAATGAGCAGCAAACACTTCCAACACCAAATAACAACTCTTCATTCTTCATCCAAACCTATAAAAGAAAATTAAAAAAACCAAGTTAGAATGCTTTTCCAAAATCAACAAGAAGTGTTTGATGGTATAAGAACTCCTAAGTCCTAAGTGATTAATATCGAAACAGCTCCAAAAATTAATAAGAAGTGAAAGTCCTCCAACCCCCACATACTGAACAAATTAAACACAAAGATCTAATTACTTACGCATCCATTTGATATGTTGAAATTAAACAAGAAGTGAAAAATTAAACTCTTCTCCAGTGATAAACCAAAAGAAACAATAATAAACTTGCTGAAATTGAACTATTAAAGTCTGAAGAGAGTGACTTACCGGCCCAGAATGCAGTCTGGAGAGGAGCAGGAATGGCAGCTACAAGAATGAGGAGAGAAAGGGACCAACTATTTTCCGCTGCACTGTCGGGCACCGAATGCGAGAGGGAGAGGGAGAGGGAGAGTGAGTCGAGTGTGCGAGAGGGCTGAACCGACGCTCGATGGCACCGACGCTCGAGAGGAGAGTGACTGTTGAGGAATCAGCACCGACGCTCGACGGCACGCTGACGGCAATAGCGCAGTGTCCGGTGAGAGTGATTGCGAGTGTGGGACGCACCGACGCCAATTTGCTGGAGAGTGGGAGGGGAGGGGGGCGGCACTACGGGCTGCGGCTGCGGAAAGAAAGTGACGGGAGTTGGGGATTGTAGGGTTTGATTAAAAATTTAGGATTTAGGAATTAGTAGAGATAAAAAATAAGAATAAAATATAATATAAACATATTAATAGTTAATAAGTTATATGTATTATATTATATATATGTATATAATATTAATATATTTTATATCTATATATAATATTAATGTATATATATTTATTTATTTATTTAAAATTTCAGTTTTTCTGTTAATTCGGTTAGGAGAAATAAAAAACCGAACCGAAAACCGAAAACCGAATTGTCAAAAAAAGTGTAACCGAACCGAACCGAAAACCGAAATAACCGAACCGAAATAACCGAAATTTATTCGGTTCGGTTCGGTTTTCGATTTTTTCAGTTTTTTGCTCACCCCTAAATCCGACCACTGCCTCTCAAGTGATGTGAGGCGCTCCTCAAATGCCACGCGGTGAGTGCGGCGCTCATAGAATGTAGAGGACTCACCCGCGGGTCGACTAGAAGAACTGGCCTGAGTGCGAACCGGTGGTGGCTGCTCCAGGAGGAGGGCATGACCAGAGCTCTGTCCTCGCTCGCCCCCTGTCCTCGCTCGCCCCCCTGTCCTCGCTGGGCTCCCTGTAGTCGGTCCTCTCCGTCTAGTCTGTGGGGACCGTGCTCAGCCTCGGCAGCCTGAATAGCCTGAGTGTGGGCCACTGTGTCCATACGCTAATTTTCACGGTAGCGGTGAATCCCTACATTAGTCAACACGGGATTCGGCAGAGGGAAATGCATCTTATTCCGCTGGCGGAAATAGAAGGGGGGGTGGCTCGTTGTGATGAGCCGGAGATCGACCAGTCGTTCCAAATTGATGAGTACTGGAGGCTCGACAGGTATCTGGATAGTGCTGATCCCCAGAGAGTGGATGATATGGGTCCAGACACCCCCTATGCAAATAACCCCCCGCTCGGCAGATGCTACGCGTCGGGACTGCTGCAGAAAAGTCATAGCAAAATTTATCTTTTGCTCATGAAGCATGGCGTACATGATCAGAAGCTCGGATTCCCTGACTGAGCTGTTGTCCTTCCTCGCAAAGAGTGTGTGCGCCAAGATGCGCTGAATAACCCTCAGTACCGGGTTGCGGATTTCTGTGGCCTTGGATGTCCCCGACACCCAAGCACTTTCCTCCTAAAGAGTGAGCTGAGGCCAAAAGACTGAGGAGTTGAATCCCCTCGTCCGCAAGTAATCACCCAAATTCGGAACCCCAAATGCACGTTTGATTTCTTTGGTTGTGAGACTCCTATCCTCGTTCATTGTCCTGAATTTGGCTCCATTTGGCGTAGTCCGATCAGTGGTTTGGACTTTTAGAGAGCTGAGCACCTCATAGGTAATTCTCTGGTGGGTGAGGGCCGAGACAGCGAGAATAGGCCCCCATCCGATGTTGTTGAACAGCTGTAGAACGCCATCATATAATCCTAGCTGTTGGAGGGCGTCGGTGTCAAAATACCGTGTGGCTTCCATACCCCTTTGAACCAGCCTTTCAAAATTGCCCTCAAATTCTTCGTCGTCAAACTCAATCCCCAAAGAATCCAGGGTAGGTGGGGGGAGGCGCAATCGCTTGACGTCTCGGAGGCATAGCTTTTTATCTGCACATGAGTAAAACAAAATTCAGAACCAATATAACATGACAAAACAAATAGCTAAATTCCCTCAAATATGTTCAAGTAGGTTCACTTTCTAAACTCTAGTAATCAACTTCCACTACTTCAATCCCAATATCAAGATTGTTAATCCCCCAAACTCAAATAAGAACAATTATGCAAATGAAACTTAAATCCAACTAATTCAATGCTAATGGAATAAAAACAATGCAACAAAAGCTATCACAATCCACTATAACAACCATGCACGACATGTGAATAAAATAGCAATTTCTTCCAAAATCAAGGCTCTAAACCAAACATAATTCAAATTTCAAGAATCCAAATCCCCAATTCAAACCCAAGACTTAGGAACACTAATTTAGTCAACCATCAACATAAACATACTAAAAAATACTAAATAAACTCGAATTAATATGCATCAACTATAACCAAAGCGATAAATTCAACGAGCAACCTACATTATCAACTTACATAATCGAAAATGAAGAACAAAATTTAAATATGAAACAAGACAAAGGAAATTACCTTAAGTTTGGGGCAAGAAATTGACAAAAGTGAGAAACCCTAGAATTTGGGGTTTTCGTGCTTTTTGAGCGAAATTGGAGAAACTAATCCGAAGAAAAGCTTTGAAGTACGATGGGTAAGCAATGTGTGGAAGGATTTGTGCAAATTTCGTGTATTGTAGCGGGAATTTGAGGTTGAAAGTATTAAAGTTTTGTGGGTTTATTTTTTTTTTCTTTGTGTTGGAGAGGAAGGAGTTTGAAGAGAGAAAAGAGAGGGAAAGGGGTTAAAACGTGCAAAATTGCACGATCGGCGACCCATATTGCGCGATCGGCGGTCGCCGATCATGTATATGGGTCGCCATTCATGTGCCGTAGCCAAACCCCTTTTATTACACGATCGACGATCCGTTTACATGAACGGCGGTTGCCATTCATGTAAATGGATTGCCGTTTGTGCCCCGAATTGGAATTCAAAATTTTGCATGAATGGCGACCCAACCAACATGATCGGCGAACGCCGATCATGTTTTCGGGTTGCCGTTCATGTCTCGTAACTGAAATTTTTGACGGGGAAATCAGCGGTCCAAAAGTTACGATCGGTGACCGCCATTCATGTAGAATGGGTCGCCGTTTGTGTCCCGTGGTTGAAACTTTTGACGGGGAACTCGGTGACACCAATTTTTACGAACGGCGACCGCCATCAATGTAAATGGGGCGCCATTCATGTTTTTTTTCAGCGAAATTTTTGAGTTTCTTCTCCTTTCCTGCACCCAATGAGCTAAACAACCAAAGGTGAACGTATAATGTGGAAAATAGGGAAAAAGAGCATCAAAACAACTTAAACAAAGTACGTAAAGCAAATTAGAATGGATAGAAGATGGGTTGCCTCCCAACAAGCGCTTTATTTATTGTCTGTAGCTAGACACAGTAGTGTATAACCTATGGATCAATTAGGTGAAGTTCACAGATGAACGACACAGACTCGTACTGCACATAAGTTTTGACTCGGTTACCATTGACAGTGAATTGTGTGCTATCAGAACCTAGCAACTCTACAGTACCATTAGAATTCACTTTCTGAATCATATATGGACCAGTCCATTTTGACTTAAGTTTTCTGGGAAATAAACGGAGATGAGAATTAAAAAGGAGTACCTGATCCCCCGGCGTGAATTTACGGGGGCGAATGCGCTGATCGTGAAATCTCTTGGCACGCTCCTTGTATATCCTTGAACTCTCGTATGCTTCAGACCAGAATTCTTCCAGTTCAGTTAATTGCAAACACCTCTGCTCAGTTGCAGTCTTCAGATCCCAGTTTATTTTCTTTACTGCCCAGTATGCTCTATGTTCCAGCTCCACTGGAAGATGACACGATTTTCCGAATACCAACTGATATGGTGACATACCGATTGGAGTCTCGAAAGCAGTTCTGTACGCCCATAAAGCATCATCCAAGCGAGTAGCCCAGTCCTTCCTGGAAACCACAGATTTTTCCAGGATTTGCTTGATTTCCCTGTTAGCCAACTCAGCTTGTCCATTGGCCTGGGGGTGATAAGGAGAAGTAAGTTTGTGATGCACTCCATATTTTGCTAACAGACTCCCCAGCCATTTGTTTTTGAAGTGTGACCCTCCATCGCTCAGTAGTGCTCGAGGTGCTCCAAAACGAGTCAGGATGTTCTTTTGTAGGAACTTGAGCACCACCTTGGAATCATTCGTCGCAGTGGGGATAGCTTCAACCCACCGGGTCACATAGTCCACCGCCAACAATATATATTGATATCCATGGGACTTAGGGA
>JAPKLW010004088.1:0-30893 GCA_026898455.1 Plectranthus barbatus
AAGACAACCTCAGAGAAGACTGAACCCGATGATGCAAGAGGTTGTGAAGAAGGAGGTGCTGAAATTGTTGGACAACAACATCATTTATGCTCCGAGTGACAGCGAGTGGGTCAGCCCAACTCACATGGTTCCAAAGAAAGGAGGTTTCGAGAAAGTCATCAAACCTGGAGGAGAAGAAGTGATCGAGAGACCAACCACTGGATGGCGTTTCTGCATTGATTACAGGGCTTTAAATAATGCAACTCGTAAAGATCACTTTCCCTTGCCTTTTATTGACCAAATGCTTGACCGTCTTGCAGGAAAATCGCATTACTGCTTCTTGGACGGATACTCTGGATATAATCAGATCATGGTGGCTCCTGAAGACCAACACAAGACAGCCTTTACTTGCCCTTACGGGATTTTCGCATACAGAAGGATGCCCTTTGGGCTGTGCAATGCGCCAGCCACTTTTCAAAGGTGTATGATGTCCATATTTCATGGTTTAATTGAAAATGTTATGGAAGTATTCATGGACGATTTTTCTGTTTTTGGCTTGTCTTTCGATGATTGTTTGGTTAATCTGAAAACTGTTTTGCAAAGGTGTGAAGAAACTAACTTAGTGCTAAATTGGGAAAAATGTCACTTTATGGTTCAAGAAGGAATTGTGCTAGGACATAAGGTGTCAAGTAGGGGATTAGAGGTTGATAAGGCTAAGATTGTAGCTATTGAACAGCTTCCCTTACCCAAGACAGTGAAAGGAGTTAGGAGTTTCTTAGGACACGCTGGCTTTTATAGGAGGTTTATTCAAGATTTTTCTAAGATAACTAAGCCCTTGTGTAGTTTATTAGAAAAAGATACTGTCTTTGATTTCAATGAGGAGTGTGTGAAGGCCTTTGAGAGATTGAAAAAAGCATTAGTGTCTGCTCCTGTTTTGGTGACACCTGACTGGGAGGAGGATTTTGTTCTGATGTGTGATGCTAGTGACTCTGCTGTGGGGGTAGCTCTAGGGCAGATTAGAGATAAGATCTTTAGAGTTATTGCCTATGCTAGCAAAACATTAAATCCTGCTCAATTGAATTATACTGTGACTGAGAAAGAGTTGCTTGCGGTTGTCTATGCTTATGATAAGTTTCGTCCTTATTTGATTGGAGCAAAGTCTGTTGTATATACTGATCATGCTGCGATTAGATATCTGTTTGCTAAGACTGATTCGAAACCTAGGCTGCTGAGATGGATTTTGCTTTTACAAGAATTTGATATGGAAATCAGAGATAAAAAAGGTTGTGAAAATGTGATTGCAGACCATTTATCTAGGTTAGAGAATCCGGTTGAAGGTGACAATCAGGCTACTGTGATTAAGGAAGACTTTCCGGATGAAACAATTATGACTGTGACTACTGCTGTTGTCCCGTGGTATGCGGATTTTTGCAATTTTTTGGTTGCAGGTGTCCTACCTCCTGATGCAGAACCTTATCAGAGGAAGAAATTTCTAAAGGAGGCAAAATATTACTACTGGGAAGAGCCGTATCTGTTCCGCAGGTGTGCTGACGGCATTATCCGCAGGTGTGTCCATCAAAGTGATTGGAGGAAAATCATGGAAGAATGCCATCATTCGGTAAGTGGAGGTCACTTCGGTGCGAACCGAACAGCTCAAAAGATACTCTCGTGTGGTTTCTACTGGCCTTCAATTTTTAAGGATTGTATTTCTATGGTGAGAGCTTGCGAGAGATGTCAGAAAATGGGGAATATAACTAGGAGAGATGAGATGCCCCAAAAGATTTTCATTGAAGTTGATATATTTGATGTTTGGGGCATCGACTTTATGGGACCTTTTCCGCCGTCTTTTGGTTATAAGTTTATTCTTTTGGCTGTGGATTATGTGTCTCGTTGGGTCGAAGCCATACCAACTGTTACTAATGATTCTCAAGTTGTTCTGAAGTTTTTGCAGGTTTTGGTATCTAGATTTGGCATACCTAGGGCTTTGGTTAGCGATGGAGGAAGTCACTTTTGTAATAAGCTCATGGATAAGCTTTTGACAAGGTATGGAGTGCGGCAAAGAGTCACAACAGCTTATCATCCACAGGCTAATGGACAAGTTGAATTAGCCAATAGGGAGATTAAACAGGTGCTGGAGAAGACTGTGTTAACTCGAAAAGATTGGAGCAAGCGCTTGGATGATGCTTTGTGGGCCTATCGTACAGCTTTCAAAACACCGATTGGAATGTCCCCTTATCAGCTGGTTTTTGGCAAATCTTGCCATCTTCCAGTTGAGATTGAGCATAAAGCATTTTGGGCGATTAAAACCTTGAATTTTAATTTTCTACAGGCTCAGGGGAATCGGGTGAACAAATTGAATGAGCTGGATGAATGGCGACAAGAGGCATATGAGAACACAAAAATTTACAAAGAAAGGGCCAAGCGATTCCATGACAAGCATATCCGTGTCAAAGAGTTGTACCCAGGTGACATGGTTCTGGTATTCAATTCTCGGTTGAAATTATTTCCTGGTAAATTTCGCTCTCGTTGGACAGGTCCATACAAGGTGAAGGAGGTGTTCGCGAACGGTACGCTGGAACTTGAGACTGAGGATGGCCATCGATTTAATATTAATGGACATCGGGTCAAGCGATTTTATATGCCCGAGTCACCACGGCTCGTGAGTGAAATCTCTATCTTTTGATGGTAAGTGTGGTAAGTTGTCGAGCTCCCGACGTTAAACGAAGCGCTTCTTGGGAGGCAACCCAAGTTAGATTCAATTATCTTGTTTTGTATTACATTAGCATGCATTTACTCTCATTTCGTTTTGCATTGTATCATGTTTGGGGGGAACCTTAAGTTGCTAATGTTTGTTGGAAGTTGTTCGGAGTGTTGCAGGAGGAAACTACTTCAATTTTGGGGAAAAATTGCGCGTCGGCCGTACCCCATCCCGCGCGGGACCATGTTGTCCCGTTCGGGATAAACCAATTCAGAAAATTTAACCAGGCCAAACTTTATCCCGAGCGGGATCATATCATCCCGCTCGGGACGCGTAACTTGGAGAGTATTTTGACGTAACCCGAGCGGGAGGGGCTCGGGATGAATTTTCTGAAGATTTCTGCGAATCGCCGTACGTGATCCCGAGCGGGATCCTTACGTTCCGCTCGGGACCGGTCCAATTTTGGCATGTGAACCGGGGCGGTCGAGCCCGTCCCGAGCGGGATAGGGCTGTTCCGCTCGGGACCAATCGCGCCCTTTAAATAGGCGAGCCGCGCGGGATCAGCTTGTTTCATCTTTCTTTCTCTCCTCAAGAACGGTAACCCTAATTCCTCATTTTCCCTTTCGATTTCCGGCGACATAAGGTAATATCTACCCCTTATCGTGTTTATTTCATCTTTATTCCTTGTTTTTGTTTGATTAATTGAAGTTGTGTTGATTAAATTGGGGGATTTTAGATAATTAAAATTTCCCATTAGGTTTTGAAGTTCCGCATCATAGGTGTTTGATTGAATGTCCCAGCGATTAATTGCGATTTCTTGCCTAATTTTCTTGCGATTTTTGACATATCCCTTGAGCTTGACTGTGAAATTGGGATTTATGGATGATACTTGCAATATTAGGGCTTGATTCGCATGGTCGAATTATCTTGCTTGTTGGGATTTGGATGAAATGATGAATATAGTAGGAATTGGGGGATTTTGAACTATGCATGCTAAGTGTCCGACAGATTTTCTCAATGGGTTATTATACATGTTTTGTTCAATTTCTGGCCATATTTCTCGTTGTTTCTTTTGCAAATATTCATGGATTTGAGAAATTAGGGCTTTGAAGGTGGTTGCACTACGGGGGGACTTATTGTTCTAAATTCTTTACAATTAAATTCTGTGAATGTTGGTGGTGTATTTTGCTAGGAGTTTTTCTTTGTGCTCAAATTGTATCATGATGTTGGATGTTGAATGAAGAGATTAGAATTAACTCTTGCTTTAATTTCTTGTAGAGAGCATGGCACCACGCCGCCCAGCAAATTTCACCGATGACGAGTACCAAAGGCTCAAAGATTTGCGCAAGCATGTTGTGCACGGCTCCAAATATCCTTGCACAACAACAATGGCTTCCATGGGCATTCGAGCTGATGTCGAAACATTATTGCACAATATCGGTTGGGCGTCCCTGCTCAATCAAAGGTGGCCAGCTTTTGCGGAACAAACCAAGGAGTTCTTAGCTTCCGTGTCTGTGCGGAAGAGCACCGGCAGCTTGCCAAGCCACCTCACATTTAAGATGGATGGTCAGAGCTATACCTTGCAGCGCAAGGAATTGGATGTGATTTATGGATGCTCGGAGGACACAAATTATATCCCAGAGGAGGGTTTCGATGCCAAGGACTTTTGGCAGTTGATCTCTGGAGAGACCGTGCTGGGAAATATAAGAATGAAGCTGGTTAAGGGCCCGCTTATCAGAAGCCCAATTCTACGCTATATACACAAGTGCGTAGCCACCTCTGTTGCCGGCCGCCACGAGAGCAACAATGTTATTATTTCGGAGTTCTTCTTACTCCACTATTTGCTGGCGGGAGCACCTTTCTCCATGGCTGCTGTGGCCATGGACAACTGGAGTCGACCCCCCACACGTCTTAACCTCTTTTGTGGGGGCCTTATCACGCCGATACTCGACCATTTCCAGATTCCACGGAGGGGGACCGCGGTGCCACCATCTGTAGTGGACCTCCCATTGCTCGTTTCGGCACGCCACATATCAATCATCCCGCCGACGACCATTTTGTACAAGGTGGTGGGCGAAGCCTGGTTACGGCTGCCCAATACTGCTGTGACCACCTTGGTTGCTCCGAACTCCGAGGCGAACATGTTGCTGGAGTCGCCAATGCACAGAGACCGGTGGCTCCGTAAGCGCCGGGATGGAACTTATGGGAGTTTCGCGGACAATATTCCTGTTGCAGATGAGGCAGGTGATGAGTCTCCAGATGAGGCAGGGGATGAGTCCGCAGAAGAAGAGGCGCCACGGTTTGACACGGGGGCTGGGACGTCCTCATCTGGAGGGCGTCGTGCATGGCAGCAAGAGATGCTGCAGACCATGCAGGGCATGGCTTCTTCGATGGCCGGCATGGACTTGAGGATGACCGGGCTAGGAACGGAGATGACCGGGTTGAGAAACGACATGAACAATCAACGGATGTGGATGGAGGACCAATTCAGGGGGGTGAACACCCGACTGACGGCAGTAGAGACGGAGCTCCACGATCTGGTTGACAATTTTCCCTCATACTACCAGAGGCGCAGACGCAACCCTGATGCTCCCGGAGGTCCCCCGCAGTGATTGCCGCCTTTCCGTCTCTTCAAACTTAGTTTCTTCGAACTTAGTTTGGGGGGGTGGGACGGAAGGCCGCCGGTTATTTCTTTTATCCTTATCCTTCATTTGTTGGTTATGTAGTTAAACTGTTTTACTTATTTTATTTCTTTTATCCTTATCCTTCATTTGTTGGTTATGTAGTTAAACTGTTTTACTTATTTTCGAATTATTTTACTTGCTTTGGTAGTATAGTTAAGAGTTGATGGATTATGTAGTTCGATTGGGTTGTAATACTTCCTATTGTTTCTGATGAAGAAGACGATATGTCGAAACTACTGGTTTGTGGTTGTGTTGATGATTACAGGTGGGCTGAACGAAATTCAAGCGAAATCATGCTGAAATTTTTAAGGAATGTTCGCACTGGATTATTTCTGAAAAACAAGAAGGGTACACGTTTTCTGATCCAACTCTCACACTGTGCTTGAAATTGAAATGTGTTGAAGGGAAAGGCTTTTAATTGTGATAACTTTACTTGAGATTGGACTTATGATGAAGCATAACTTGATTGAATCGTTTGAGCTTATGATAGAGCAGAATAACTTGAGATTGATGCATACTTTTTGTTGAACAAATTTGGCATTTGATTTCATGTTATATTAATGCGTTGAACTCGAAAAATTTTAACCTGTGAGATTTGAGCATGATTGATTGAGAGAGGCGAGGCACAAGGAAAATGAGTAGAGTCTGTCGATGCCATGTAGTTTAACATGTACATTGATCCTGAAAATGATTATAGGCCATTCTTTCTTAGTACCTACCCGTGATGTGTGTGGAGAATAAGGTGGAAACATGATTATCCTAGCCCTTGTTTCGAAGCCAAATTGAGACTTGAATTCTTTCATGATATATTTAGGAACAAGTGGGGGTTAGGAGAATATGAAGTAAGAAGAAGTGAATGTGTTGTGTTTGAGATGAAAAGTGCATTGTTTTAGAAAATGATGAAAATGAGGAACAGGGAAGAAAATGATAAAAATAAAAAGAAAAAAAAATAGATTGCAAGTTGAATGCTGATGTAGTGATGAAAAGATGAGAATTCGTCAGGGCATGAAATGAGTATGTGCACTTTGATATTGAGGGGTAGATTGGTTGAATGTCGAGAAGGGGGGTTGAATGAATGAGTCACTTTTGCCTAAAACACCCTACCTATTAGTCAGCCACATTACAACCTGATAAAGTCCTGTTTGATTCTAGAGAAATGTATTAATGTGAACAAATGTGGCAGAGATGAACAATACAAATGGAACTTGTGCGCTTGTGCTGAGTGAAACGAAAATTCATCTTCACAGTTTAGTGTGAGTGTTACTCCTTATATGATCACATGCCGGTAAGCTGAGTTCTTCGCATTAATCTAAACATGGTAGATGATGAAAAATTTGTGAGATAAAAGTTTGTGTTGATTGAAAGTGGTGTGCTGTGAAGCATTGCACCAAACGAATGAAAATCTAGTTTTTGTTTTCTTGATTGAGGACAATCAAAGGTTTAAGTTTGGGGGGTTTGATATGTGTGTAATTTGCATGATTTTCGAGATGTGAATTGAAGGAATTGGTGAGAATTTGGTACACAAATCACACACATATCTCTTCTTTTCCTTGATTTTCCTTCACTTGGTGTTTTGGAGTTGTTTCGTGTGTACAGGTTATGAAAAAGGTAAAAAAAATGCGAATTTGGAGCTAATAAGGGAGCATTGCCGTAGCATATCCCGCGCGGAACGGGCCGCTCCCGTTCGGAACCAAGGTTCGGGACGAAGTCTCCCGTCCGGGATACGTCAAAATGGCGTGAAATCGAGAATTTTGTGAAAAGCCGTAGGCCGTCCCGCGCGGAATGGGGTGGTCCCGCTCGGGACGGACCGGGATTTTCGGGTTCTGACCCCGATCCATCCCGCGCGGGATGATGTTTTGTTCTTCAGCATCCCGTTCGGGATGGATCTGTCTGAGCTGCGAGGTCTTCACCTATAAAAGGCCAAAGAATACCACATTTGAGGGAATCGATTTTTGCAAACCCTAAAGGAAGGAGGCGCGAGTCTGAAGCATTTTTCATCTCCGATAGGTTGGAACTCGAAGGTTGAAGGAAGGATTTGAAGCGGGATTGAAGATTCACCATCCATTCCTAAGCTTCTTCATCCTACTTTCTCTTTTATGTTCTCCTTTGTGGTTTTGAAGATTTCGTTTATGATTATGAGTAGCTAAATTAATTGTTGAGGATTTGGATGCGATTGGGATTGATATGAATATTGTTGGATTTGAATAATTGAAGTTTCGTAGTTTTGATTATTATTGTGAGTTTGATTTGTGTTCCTTACATGATTGATCACCATGTGTTGGAGATTATGCCTCAATGAATTAACTTGATAGGTTTGTGCATTAGAGGGGATTGCAATGATGATTGGATATTATTTCACCTAGAAGATAGATGAATTGATATCTAGGTCTATTGGTTTGTGAGCTTGAAGGAGTTAATTGAGATTAATATACCTAGACTTAGGTTGAGATCGATATTAATCTACGGTTATTGCACCGGTACTAAGGGTTGTAACTAGAATTTGATGAACCGACCCATTCTATTTATTGAAACTGGTTCTAAGAGCGACAAGTCCAAACATATTCATAATCAATTCCCAATCCATCCTATATTCCTCAACCGTTCTCTTTTGGAATTTGCTTAATTGAATTGAAGTTTATTTAATTGTTTTAATCGATAATTGCATGTTAGATAGTTGGAATTTGATATACAAAGCTATTTTATCACATCTAGATATTAGGTTTCAAAATCATACTTTTACTTGAATAACGGGCGAATTGAGTCTTCGTGTTCGATAATTTTTACTTGATAAAAAAATACTGCATCATCTTCCCGCTTGGATCCTTCGAACCAGTGCACCCACGACCTTCCCACTTAGCGAAGGGACGAGATTTGGCTCAGACTCACCTGATGTGCGAGCCCTTGCCCTCCTCCGACCACTGATAGGATGTAAGGTAAGGCTTGGGGTTTGGATCTCTCAACTACCCTAAAGGTTCGCCGGAACTCACAGACACCGGAAGTCAAGAGAGAAGGAAGAGCGAGGGTTTGGATAGAGAGAGAGAGCGGCGCAGATCTAGGGTTAGGTTTCGTATCACACGCGAGGAAACCGGGTCAGACAATACTTATAGTAAGAGAGTCGAATAACCACCCGTAACCGCTCACACCCGAACCGCAACCCAAACCACACATCCAGTCCATAAACACAACCAACAAAGGAATGGGCTAGAAAGGTAGAAAAAGAGAAGTACCGGGCCTCAGAATTAAAAGGCCCAAAACCAAGGCCACACCATTTACAATTAACAACAACCTATTTGGTCAAAGAAAACACCTAATTTCACGTTTCAATTCTCTTTTACAAATCTCAGCACCCAAATCACACAAAAATAACCTGAACAATAACTATATAAACTTTACTAAGAATTTTTCCTAATTAATTCATGTCGATAGCATTGCATGCATTCAACATATGATCATCAAGAAACCAAAAGAAAAACAGAAAATAACCATGATTATTATTCACAAGATTTCACTGTACCTGTGCTCTTCTTCGGTCCAGGGTTTGTCGGCTCTTCTGTATACGCTCATTTGGGGTTCCGACGATTTGGCTGCGTCATTCTCGGCGTACGCCGGTACCTCGATACTTCCGTTTTCGATCGCCGCCAAGTCTTCCAACAGCACGGCGTAGTGGTGCTCAACCTCCGCCGGCGATTTGGTCCCTAGCCGAGCGGCGATCTCGTGCCACCGATCGGCGGAATCTTCGGCGAATTCTACTAGACAGCCTTCAAATAGCTTGTCCTCTTCCCGCGTCCATCTCGACGCCGATGAACTCCCGCTCGTATTCTCCATTACACCATTGTCAGTTATTTTTCCCAGTTGAAATTTGAATTCAGATTTCGCATATATATGCGAAAAAAGAGGCTCGAAATTTAATGCCTAAAACATTCCTTTTTTTTTTTTAATTATTAAAGATGGATGATTCATATCTTTCATTTATGTTTAATAAGTAATCTAAATTTCTTTCAAGAAAAAAAATAAGTAATTTAAATTGAGGTTTATTTTTTAAAATAAAAGATATGTTTTTATTATATATTATCTTCAAAAATATTTTTTTATTTAATAACTAGTATTCATTAGTTTTACACATTAATAAAGTAGAATATAAGATATATTATAAATTATTGTGATTTTTCTCAAATAAATAATAACTTATAATTTTTGTTCAAATTTATAATTGGAGCAGAACTTTAATATCAAAAGACCACATGATACTTGTTGAGGTTCAATTTGTGATTAGATAGGAACCTTCAGAACTTGTGACAATTCAAATAGAATATAGCCGAAAATAGAATGAAAAGAAAATATATTATTCAATGCACGAAGATCTAAGCAAATAAAGTTGTGTGTACAAGTGTATATAGCAAAAAACGTCTCTCAAAATGAACCGTCAGTCCCCCTTTTATAGACCAAGGGGAACCGTTACAAACCTAACTATTTTTACGGGTGGTTCCGATATTTAAGGCGGACCGTTGGTGAGGTTGGTTGAGCTTTCTTTGGGGTCTCCGAGCTAGGGTTTCCGCTACGTGGCAGGCGTTATCCATTGGCAGTGCGAAGCGTCCGGAGGCAGTTCCGATTCTTGGGGGTCGTTGGTATGTGGTCTCTTAACTTCTGAGTTCCGCGCGCTTCAAGATTTGGGTGCTATGCATGGTTCTTGGGGTTGTAGTTCCGAGGTTCCGGAGGTCGTGCTACTTCCTAGGAGCTTGGACATTGCTGGTGGCTGGTTGAGGTTGTTCGGTGGCTGGTTGAGGTTGTTCTGAGAGTGAGGTCCAACGGGCCGTGAGGAGTTCGATTGGTGGACTCCTTTTTGGGTCATTGTTGTCGTTATCAGGCTTGAGCCTAGTTCTTACGGCCCAACAATAGTCCATTCGGGCTTGGAGTTGAGTGTACTAGAGAGACCCCAAGGTCGAACAGTTGGGTCATACCCACTATACGCAAGTGCTCAAAGCGCGGAAGTTCCGAGCTCCTCGTGAGGAGGCATCGGGAGCCCTGGAGGAGGCCTCGTGAGGTCCCTACCTCCTTTGGATGGTTGGTTCCCCGGGGGTGAACTCAACGGATATAATGTCCTACTTGGTGGATCTTATCTCCCCCTGAAGATAAGATCTAGAAAAATAAGGTTCATTTTCATTAATGTGACATCTATGGAGACAAAAAAAAAAAAAAAATTAGATGGAGGATGGTAACACTTGTATTCTTTTTTAGTTGAAGAGTGCCCTACAAAGATACATTTTTTAGCTCTAGGATCAAGTTTTCCCCTGTTTGGACTATTAACATGACAAAGGGCGCACACCCTAAGACTTTAGGAACAAGATTATTTGTGGTTCTTAGCATTGTTAGACCTACTACATGGAGTGAGGACTTGGTTAAAGTAATCCCTAGCATTGTGACACCTAAATCTCTTGACATCGACTCTAAATTAATTTTTAATCATGGAACAAAAATTTGGGAGATCAGTGCTAACATCATACTTGTATTTCAGTAGGAATAACCAAGTAACACAAGTACAATCGTCAATGAAAGAAACAAACCATCGAGCTCGAGAGTCATTAAGAATGGTGAAATTGAAATAAATGCTCAACATTTCAAAATGGAGTTGAAATCTAAAAAATAATCCAAATGATCACCAACTCGATTCCTAGGCTAACAGACAATTTCTAGACTCAATATATAACATGCTTAACATGTATACGTGCTCAAAAGCTCAAAAAACAAGCCTAAAATCATAATATCCCAACTAGGGAAGAAATGATAAACATGCTTAAAATCGATAATAAACTTAATGCGAGTTTTGGTATACCTCTCGAAGACACTAGGACCACGTAGTCTTGATGATAAAGGTTGGCTCGATCACAACCTATTAAACAATGAAAATGGAAGAAATGAGGTTCGAAAACGGAAGAGGCCAGGTTAAAAATCCTAAATAACATGTTATTTACTTAAAATAACTTCGCTGGAGCTTCGCCGGAAAAATGTTGGTAGGATTTTGTGGAGAAGATGGAAAGTATGGGGTGATGGTAAAGCTTTCTATATATAGAAAAGAAAGAATGGTAGTTTTGGTATTACCGAAAGTCAAAAAATTGAAGTAGTTGTCATTCGTTTATCGCATCGATCATTTTGACATCAACTCACGTCATCTCTACATCTCTTCACGTCATTTTTACGGATGACCGTAATATTCTATTGATCTACAAAATTTATCGATCAATATTATCTCGATACAAAATGTAACGCCCCCTGTTCGCCTTCCCAAACTTAGGGTGCGCTACAGTGGGTTGGGTGATTTAAACAGCGGAAGATTGAGATATTCAAACAGAAACAAGGGTTCACACCCAATCGGTTCAACATACATAATTGAAATAACGGTGTCTGTAACGAGGCAAACAAACGTCGCTGCCATAGTGTACGAATGATAATGATAACAAAGAGTTTGGTTTCTCAGACAATTATTCCAAACTGGGAAGGAAAATAGATTCAGAGTTTCATGCAGCGGAGAGTTACGCAGTGGAGACATGCATATGAAGATGCATGTCTCAGGATCAAGTTCTTATTGGGATAATCCTGCCCTCGACACCGCTGCATCCGCATCACTGCCACTAACCTGCACATTTTAGAAATAATGCACAGGGGCTGAGTACAACGTACCCCGTGAGGACATGACCCGAAAACAAATGATACCTGATTAAATATGAATGCTATGCCACACACAAATAAACCACGGGGTTTTAGAAAAACATTTGCCCGTGTTTTATTTCAAAACATTTTGCACTGTACAGTTTTTCTCACAAAGGAAGACATATCTGTTTTAATGTTGTGTGACCGGAAGTTGGCCGACTTCCAAGTCACGATGAACAGTTGGGTATGGCAAACCATTCAGCCCACTGTCACCATTTAGTGCACTGGTCTCAGAACTCACCGCATTGAGACCCGATCGATTTATGACACAGAATGCGTCCCTCCTTATCTCTCCGAAGGTATCAATACTCCATTGAGTGACCAAGTCTGAGCTTGACTCGAGACAACAGAGGATCAATGCCCCTAGAGTTTAAGAGTCGTAGCTCAGGGTTCTTTCGAAACCTGGTTCAGTTCTCGTTAAACCCAATCTCCCTGATCAACTCGGTTGACCAGAGGAACAGATACGAATTCAAAACAGTTTGGCATAGTCAATCAGTTAAAATCAAATCAATTTGCATGCTTTTCAATAGTAAGGCTTATAGCCCAAAATCAAGCGAAAATAGGAATAAAATCGTCCCCACCTCAAATGCTTACAAATACGGCGCAAGTAAGTTGATTTGTGATTGAAAAGCTCTCCGGTTACCCTGTGTTTCCTTCAATTGACAACACAGGAGAATACAACAAATCAGACGAATTTCCTAGGGTCTAAATAATATTATCCTAGTTGGTGCTATACGTAAGTCCAAGGTTCGACAACTGTCTAATCGACTGACCAACTGACACGGACTCCCAATCAATAAGCGATATAAGTCAAGGTATGCATATAACTTATTTATATATATGTTAATCAATCCACGATTAATAGATTAATCCAATAAATCAAAGTGCGTATATAATTTAAACGACTTAATTATATATAACGAGGTATTAATCAACTTCGAAATAATTTATCGTTCAAATACGTACCCAATTTAATTACGTAATTTACACTATTTACGCACATTTGATATTTCGTTAAAATTAATTGATATAATTATGTAGATAACTAAGCAAGATACATAATTATTAAATGGGTTGATAATAATATATGATAGTTAAGTAATTAATTAAATCATTACAACATTTACAATTAAAAATCTTAAAATAATAATAATGATAATAATAATAATAATAATAGTTATAATAGTAATAAAAATCTTAATAATAATAGGCATATACGTAAATCTATATATATAAATATAAATATATAAATATATATATAAATATATATATATTACAGGAGAGAGAAAAGAGGAACTTTGTCCTCTTCATTTTTTTTTTCCTGCATTTACGTAAACACACACACGTATATATATACATTTGCGAAAACACACACACACACGCCTCTTCCTCCGTCGTCCGCCGGAGCAGACGTCGACCGCCGCCGGCGATGGGCAGAGCTTCGACCAACGTCAGTACGTCGGCCGACGGAGGCGGCGTCGACCGACGCCGGTCGCCGGCTCCAGCGGCGCAGCGACGCAGCATCCGCGCAACCTCTGCGCAACCTCCGTTTCAGCCATTTCCAGCCAAACAAATTTACCCCGACTCACCCCCGACCTCTAGACATCACTAGGAACAAGATGAGATGCAACACAAACCACGAAAGCAAGGTAAACTAGCAGCTGCAACAACATGAAGTAAAAGGGAGAAAACCCTACCCTTCGTACGTTTGCAGGTGGTTTTTCCGGCGATCGGTCGGCGGGGGTGGCGAACAAACACTATCAAAAGCTTCCTACCATCATAAGGAACAAGAATATATAGGTTAATCGCAGGTCTATCGTCGTTTTCGCGAGTTCTACGAAGGTTACGGTTTCGGAAATTCTTACCAACACGCCCTGAAGATCGAGCTTTAACTTTCGCGTCTCTTAACCAAATCGACTGATTCTTGATTCTATAGAAATCTTGAAGCACGATCTTCGTTTGGTCTTCAGAATTCGCGGCCTGAATCGCGCTGGTGTGGTCGGAAAAACGCGAGGAAGATGGTGTGGTGAAGCTGCTGCACGGGGGTTGCGGGAGAGAGGAAATGAATTGAGCTGCTGCTTCTTCCGGTTAATTACTTCTGCGCCGCTTCTTGTCTGTCCAGCAATCATTTAGGACACATGGGGGGTATGGGGAAGGAATGGGGGAGTGCCACGTGGCACGATTTCACTCGTCGTGGCTCCGGATTCGTTATTTCATGTAATAACCCTGTTATTCGACCTTCGTTGCTTCTTAATTTGACATGCATTGTCCAATTTAGAAAATGGACATCCATGGAAATGCTCTAAATTACAAATCCTACCCGTGGGTTCAATTCCATAATTTTTTTTGGAATTTTCCCGTTTTCCCTCCGAACTTAATAGTTCGAAAAATCATAAAATATTCCACGGGTCTCGGAATTTCATTCCGTTTGCTTCTAAAATTTTTATAAATTAATTTCAAGTATACCCTAGCTCGATGAAAGAAACGGAGCTCTCGGGTGCAAGTTGTCGATTTTATCATACCCAAAACACGCTAGAAACCCCAGTTTATCGCGCACGGGTTTTCTACGTAAAGTTCGTCTGCATGGTTGCTTAGGGTTTCTTAATACGTATTTATGGACATTTTGTTTGCATGAAACGGACGTGCATGCAACAACGGGTGTCGAAATTTGAGTAAAAAATAATTTAAGGGCAAAATAAATAATTCCTTGTATTTAATTATTAATTAAGCTATAAGTCGCTTAATAAAAACTCGGGATATTACACAAAAATATTGGGTTGCATATAAATTTATCGGATCCCCATTAAATTAAATTCATCAATTGATAATTAATTTCGCTCATTAAAATAGAAATGATGGGAATAATGCCCAACAAATAAATTCCCAATTTAAATCGATCTCGTAAAGCCTCAAATAAATTCTAATAACAAAACATTATTCCCAAAATCCCGATAAATACATTAAAATTCTCAATGAGTGTTACAATAACACCATTTTTTTATATGATACGGAAGTAATATGAATATGACATATTCCTATCAAAAATAATTTTAACTCTTGTCGTCGTGATTGTATAACACTCCTTCCTAGCTTATGACTTACAACTTTGAATTTATTTTTTTTTTTTACTTTTTATTAAAATGAGAAGATTTTATAATTAAGTGAAGGTTAGTCATTCTCATTCAGTTGAACTGCAGCTCACACGAGGGAAGAATTTGCAAATAGAATAAGGGATGTTGTCGAGTATTGTGTTTACTTAAAATATGTATAGAGAGTCAGTGGTGACCTCTCCAAGCAGTCAAGAAAATTAATAATGTGTTGTAGCAAACCATCACTCCAATTCTAATTAATATCAAAATTTGAGATTGTTTTTTTTTTTTTTCCTACTTTATTTTCACATTCCATGTATATGGTAACAGTTGTTGAATCCACTTTAATGAACACAGGAGGCTTCCAAGTAAGGTTGTCACTTTCCCATATAATTGTTAAGACGTTCCCTTTATTCTAAATTTAATATTAAGAATAGAGTGTTGTTTTGTTAAACATTATCTGAATCCTTTCTTCTTCTTTTTTAAATAATTATAATGGTTATCTTTAGCAAGTACAAATGTTTTTTTTTTTTTTTAATAAGTGTACGTTAATCTTAAATTCACACACACTCACATATCCAAATGTCTCCCTGAGAGCTCGAACCTGTGACCTCTCAGTCACAGGCAAAGTGCTTTAACCACTACACCCCGAGCGAAAGGACAAGTTTTGTTATATAATAATGTTACGCTTTCAACTTTCGACAATTGTTTTAAGGAATGATGGATGTGTGTATTATTCCTTCTCGAGTTTTTTTTTTTTTTGGAAGGTCTCAGGTTAGGTACGTCTAAATGGTTTAGGCGAGTTTTATCAATTAAGTCAAACCATACTCATCCAATATACCCTAATTGAGAATTAATAAAGCCTATTTGGAATGAATGAACCTATTTGAGTATGGATAAAATCCGCCTAAACAGTTTAGGCGTGCCTAACGTAAGTTTTTGCCATTTTTTTCCTTACCAATGCAAAGATCGATGTGCATCACTACTTCTGCAGCTACTAAAATTTTGTGCTTTTATCTCAGATAATATATTTGTACTTTTATCTTATAATATATACTAAATCTATATAATACTAAAAGCAAGACCCCTCATAAAGATATTTTTCCCCCCAAAACAACATACCAAAAATAATCGTGTGATATATTAGGTAATTAAAACTAAATATAGTAGGTTTGCAACTAACTATTATAACTTATAAGTAATTATTACTAATTATTTTAATATTATAATTATAATTTTTTCATCACAATCTACATCTATATATATATATATATATATATATATATATAGGGATGCGATCCAGTGAGAACTACTCTTACCATAAGAAATAAGAACCAATCATCGCCATTGATTTTGATGAATGAATGCTCGGGATTTTATTAAAATTTTCGGGCATTTTATCTCAAAAATCTGCATTATAGGGTATTTTTGTCATTTTGTACTTATTTAAGATTCTGTTTGCATATTATATCTCGACATGCATTATATATCTAACAAAAATGCATCATATACCTAAGAAATATGCATTATATACCTAACATTCATTATATACCTAACAAACATCTTCCTGCATTATAATATGATACTACTCTTATTTTAGATCAATATTACTATCATTATACGACATTACTTCCTCTATTATATATAATATTACTTTTATTTTAGAGAAAAATTATATTACCTTCATTATAATGCATATGTTATTACTATATAATAACAAGTGCAAATATAATGATGAATGATGATTTCGCTGATGTTGCATTTTATCTATCATATTCTGCATTATATACAATAACTTCATGCATTATATTGTGCAACTGCATTCATTATATAAGAATTCATTTACTGTTACGAGAATTATGCATATTATACATGATATTACGTTTATTTTAGAGAAAATTATATTACTTTCATTATAATGCATATGTTATTACTATATACTCCCTCCGTCCCATGTAATTAGTCTCATTTGGTTTGGCACGATAACCAATGTTAGTGAGTGTAGTGGAATTAATATTTTATTGATGAATGTAAAAAAGTTTGCCATTTTAGGAAAAAGGACTAATAGATGGGACGGACCAAAAAGGCAAATGGGACTAATTTCGTGGGACGGAGGGAGTAATACATAATAAGTGCAAATATAATGATGAATGATGATTTCGCTGAAAATACATGTTGCATTTTATCTATCATATTTTGCATTATATACTATAATTTCAAGCATTATATTGTGCTATTGTATTCATTATATAACTTCATGCATTATATTGACCTCGACATGCATTATATACCTAGCAAACATTCATTATATACCTAACAAACATGCATTATATAATATAGTAATATACATTTATATAATATAACAAAAAAAATACATAATTAAAAACAAGTAATATATGATCATTATAACAACTATGATATTATCTACAGTATGCAAAGATAATGAATTTTTTTTTATCTTGCAGGAAAAAAGTTATTGCATTTTATCTATCATATTCTTCATTATATAGTATAACTTCATGCATTATATTGTGCAACTCCATTCATTACATAAGAATTCGTGTACTGTTACGAGAATTATGCATATAATCACTAATTTTTATTTTTTGTGATAATTTTTAAATCGAAACATATGCAATAGGGATTTCGTTTGAAAGATAATTAAATTACCTTTAATTTGATATATGATACATTAAAAAATAATCTAAATTGAAGGAGATATGATTATTTAAAGATTTAGGATGATTTTAGAGGAGAGAGAAGAAATATTACAAAATTACCCTTTAATGCATGTTTCACTACACTATAATGCAGACGGGATTGATTTAGCCTTGAGCGTTGGATCACCAATTGAATGACCGAGATTAGTTCTTATTTTCACATGGTAAGGGGAGTTCTCATATGATCACTCCCCTATATATATATATAAACATAAAAGCAATACCCCAAGAAAAAAGAATCCCCAAAAAACTTACCTAAAATAGTTGTATATTATATTAGGCAAGTATTAACAAATATAGAAATTGTATAATCATTTATATTAATGTTAAATAATTGATGTTATTACATATTTATAGTCAGAAAAATTTAAACTTAAATATCATCAATATTGACTTATTTTCACTAATAATGATTATTCAATAATTAGAATTATTAAAACATAATTTTTTTAAAATTCACAAACTTATTAAAAATGCTTAATTCATTGATTATTTATAAAAGATGCTTAATTTACGTTATTCATTAAAAAAATTTATGACTAAATAATTAAATTTCAAAGCATAATTAGAGGCATTCTCATTGATTTCTTTTCACTATCATAAGTATAAATAAGGTCTAATTCTAAAAAACAATCAAAATAATTTTCATTTTGTCATTATCATATTTACAATTCCATCATGTTGTGTTTTTATTTTTTTTATAACTTTTCTTTTGATTCTTATACTTGGTGTAGGGAATATGAAGTTGTCGTCTAGGGGTGCTTGAATTGTTTGAAATTCAAAAGAGTATCTTGAAGCACGAGTGAATCTAAAGGGGTGCTTGAAGTATTTGAAATTCAAAAAAAGATCTTGAAGCACGAGTGGGTCTAGAGGGGTGCTTGAAGTATTTGAAATTTGCACGCTCCGTTTGTTTTGCACATACTATGTTCGGTTAGTTGATTGCGTATATATTAATTAATAGCATTCTCAAAATCAATTATGGATGTAAACAAATGAAGAACATCTAATTATTTTTAAATTTTTAAACTCGAAATCAATTAAAATATTTATACTTCTGCGCTCAATTATGACGAGATATGATAGTATGCAATACCAAACTCAAAAAATTAAGTGTACTACATGGACATGCACTGTATTTTTTAGATATATTTTTTAATATCTATAATTAATATATACATTTTTCATAAATGCATATATCCTATAATATAAATATCTAATATTATCAATGTTGATGATAAGTGATGTGAAATAAATATAGATAGATAAGATAATACAAATAATATTGTAATCAATTAGCACAATTCCTGTCAAGAAATTTGAACAGATGCATTAATATTTTGATAAATATTGTATAATGTATAATTGATTTCCATTTGATAATTGATTCAATTTTGTAAGTTTATTTTCATTAATTAACCTATAAATCAATTAAGAAAAATGTTTATTATATATAATTTATAATTAAATGGTAACTCAATTAATGATTTTTTCATTTAATTTCTCTTATAGCAATATTAGTATATATACTCATCAAATCGGAATCCCATAGCCATCCATTCTCATTTTTTTCGTTTTTGTTAGAGTTGGATTGTCATGTCATTTTTTGTATTAATGTATTTTTATGTTGTTTATTTAATTTAGTTTATATTTTGTGAATTCATAGTTGTAGTTAGATTTTTTTCAATTTTAGTTTCTACACAAAATCTTTATAAAGAAGATGAAGATGGTATTCAATCTACTGACGGTTTGTATTTCAAGAAACATCGAATGAGATTTACTTAGGGTGATTATTAGCTTAATCGCTTCTCAATTATCACCCATTCTCATTCGCTTTGGAGTTGGAGCCACGCTATTTTGTTCAATTATCCATATTTTGTTTGTAAGGATCAAATTTGGTTTTTTTTTTCTCTTATTGATGTTGGGTGATCAATGACTTGTGAGTGATTTGTAATGTATAATATATTAATTTACTTTCGTTTTTTTACCCTTTTATGTAAATAGTTTATTCGTTAATCAATTGTAAATTTTTATATTAGCAATTGTATGTTTAATATGAATTGCAATAGTGGTTTTTATATTGTTGTTGGCATTATAATAATAATTGCCTTTTTCGAATTCATTTTAATGTTTATTATCATGCTAATTTAGTTTTATTATAATTTTATTATTAATTTAATTATATTTTATGAATTTAGACTTTTTATATCGTGTAGAAATAATTATTGGCGGAACATGTCCTTTAATTTTTGTATATAGCCTTAAAAATAAGTTGTATCAAGCATTTAATTATTTTTCTATAAATATTTAAATGCAATCTAAATGAATGCAAAGTAGAAAAGGGAAAAATTATTATAAAAACAAGAAAAAGTATAAATAAATAAGAAAATGAATCATATTAGAATAGATAAATAATATATTTATGTTATTATTTATTTTATAAGATATAAAATTAGATACAAATAAATGATTAATTTAATAATAATATTATTATAATATATTATAAAAATAATATATAATATTATAAAATAATGTAATTATAATAATAATTTAAATTAATATTATAAAAAAATAAATTATACAATAACATGAAATAAAAAATAAATAATTTTGGTAATGGTATATGGGAATGGAAATGAAACCCATCATTTTGGAGGATTTTGATGATTCCCAAGTTTTTGGGTATCATTCTCATACCCTTTAACCAAATGTTGGGTTTGGGAATCATTACATTGGGGTCCAAATGTTGGGTTTGGGAATCATTACATTCCCCCATTTTGAAACCCACAAACCAAATGGACTCTTAATATCGGCTTTATAGTTCCTTCATATCAAATGACCAGATATGAGATTCTTAAATTTCTTACGGAGATTTATATTAATTGGTAATATTAAGTAATTTTATGGGTTATAGTATGATTAATATTTTATGTTAAGTTCATAAAAGGTGATGCGTAATTTACTGACAAATTGATATGTATCTGTTAATTTGTAAATGTATTTTAATTTTTACTATTATCATATTTATAATTTGAATTCCTCTAATTTACCTTTATTTTTAAAAACTAAAATTTAAAAAAAATCTTTAAATTCCAAAATTGCGTAAAACGTTTATTGGTAAACCTAAAATTAAAAAGCCCCACCAAAAACCCAAAAATTATAAAACCTTAAATGTAATCCTCTCTTCTCTAAAATTGAAATATTCCCGGAGACAAGTTTCTCATTCAAAAATGAAAGAACACGCTGAAAAGTTTTTTTTTTGGTAAAATATTTAATTATATCCCAAATTATATATTTTTTTCAAATTTAATCAAAACTATTCAAATTTCAAACAAATATCAAAATTATTGAATACTATACAAATACATGGCAAAATTAAAAATAAAAAATAAAATTTTGACACGTGGCATTTACACATAATATTAATTTGCTGACATGAAATTCTAGCAATATAGTTAGTTTTCTGTTGACCGGAAAATTAGTTGAGGATAGATTAACATAGTTTATAATAATTTTGGTATTTATTTAAACATTTGGATAGTTTGAGTAAGATTTGAAAAAATGAACAAGATTTAGGATATAATTGAGCATTTACCCTTTATGAATATGTACTTTATAATCATAATTACTATTTGGATTTCAACTTCTTGAAATGATATATATTTTAATGTTTTTGAATGAATAAATTAAAATCTAATATGCTGTTATTATTTGTACTATATATCTATTTCAAACTTTAGTGTGCGCACACAAATATTTTGTCTAAAAATTTAATTAATCAAGAATGTAAGGAAAAATATAATTCAGCGGGTGGTCAAATATAAATTTAATTTTATTATTATAATTGTACATTAATGTACAATTTATTTTAAATTATGGTGTATTTAGGTATAATCTTTCTAACTATATTTCAAATTTAAAATAAAGTAATTAAGCATGGGATTAAGAATAAGTTTAATAAATTACTTTTTCTAACAACAATACATTAATTTAAACTCACACTTAGATGCATCCGAAAAAATTTGAACTTATAATCTATTTAATTATCACAGGTTAGGAGTGAGTAAGGGGCGGTTCGGTTTGAAATCTGAATTGTAGATCGCACTCAATCATTGGTTTTGATTTGATTTTGGGTTGAACAAAAAAAAGCTCAAAAAATATAAAAAGAATATCCAAATCACAATAAAAAAGCAACAATCAAGAGGGGTTGAGGGTGAGGAATTGAGCGAGGGTGGTGAGGCTGCAAGTTAGGGACTGGCGAGCAGCGTGAGGCGAGAGGGACGACGATCCAAGACATAAAGAACGACGTGCGTGAGGGGCTGAGTAGGGGTGAGGGATTGAGCAAGGGCCTGGACAGATTGAGCAGCGCGCGTGAGGTGAGGGGCTGAGGTCTGAGGGTGAGGGATTGAGCGACGGAGTCTGCAGTTGGGTTTCGTTGGGTAGCTATTAATTTGGATTTGTAACTTTGTATCCCGCATTTTGTAAAAAATAAAAAGTATAATTTATTTACATATAGGATATGTAATAATATAAATAAATAGAGAATATTTAATAATTTTTATATGTATATGGATTGTGGTTCAGTTCGAACCCAAATTGAACCAAACAGATAACCCAAATTTTTTCTAAAATTCAACCCGAATTGAAATCGCATGTATTTTCGAATCGACCAAAATTGCCCGAAACCCAACGGTTCGGTTTAGATCGACAGTTTAGGTTTGGTTTTCCTCACCCTATCACAGGAAACGTGCTTTCACAACTACACTCAAGTGGTGGATGAATAATTTATTTCTTTTCCTTTTTTTTTAGAAAAAAATAACAATGCATTTATTTAAACTTACACACTCAGATATCCCTGAGAAGTTCAGACTCATAACCTCTTGGTCAAATGTAAAATAATTCGACTACTACCCTAAGCAGGGGACAAATAATTAATTTTATAGATGACTATTGTTGATTCATTTTTATTTATTCTAAACTAATTTTTAACATTGAATCTCTTTCAAAATATAATATTACCTTAAAATGGCCAACAACAAAGTTTACCTCAATCATGCATGTGCTAACGATAACATTCGAATATTTCATTATCTAAAATTAATATAACTCTTTTTAAAATATCAATTTTACAATATTTTGACTACATGAAGAAATAGCTACAATTATTTTTATTTAATATGATATAATATATTTTAATGAAATTAATATTATGTATATATGATTTTAAAAAATATTTTATATTTTATTATTAATAAATTATTGAAAGTAATATATATGTGCCGCGCATCGCGCGGGAGGAAAACTAGTATATCTTTATGTCCAATGATGATATGATATTGGTTTTTAAATTTTCACCAAATTTCTTGCTTCAATATATTTCCCTCACTTGTTTGATCACTCTTCTATATCCCTTTATCATAAGAAAGCAAACTATAAAGATCCAACTAGTATTAGTGGAGACTTATTAAATTTTGTTCAAATAATTATGAAAAGATGGTCATTTTTAACTGCACGGGATTAATAAAGTGTTTTTCTATCCAAAAGAATCAACTAATACTAATTCTATATTATTTAGGGAATAAAAGGTGTATAACGACGAGTAATTGTCAAGTTAAAATTTATTGTTTTTATTTAAAGATGAATTATTCTATTTGTTTATTTAAAAAATAGTATGGGCATATTAGGAACTTTTCAGAAGAGTAATTATTGTAGTATTGATATGTGGATCAAATCCTTCACCTTTTCAATGGTATGTCTTGCTGTTTCTCAAAAAAAAAAAAAAAAAATGGTATGTCTTGTTTACTTATTTTAATAATTATTAGGGAAACAAGGTTTTTTATCTTAATTAATTAAGTTTTTGAGAGTTTTATCCTAATTTTTTATTGTTATGGAATTTTATCCCAACTTTTATTTATGTTAGAAATTTCATCATCTATATAAATACTAAAGCAAAGAAGTGGTGATAAAATAAAAAAAAGGCGGGAACGGTTATTCCATTAAAAAAAATATTTTATTTTATTTAAATACATTATGATTAATTAAATAATTATCAAGTAATACTAATCATAATAATCTATTTTGTCCTACAAAGATAGACAAGCTTATTTTCAATTTATATTCTATAATAATAAATAACTATCTTCATTAATTATCAACAAAATATATTTTTTGAACGATTTATAATTTGATAATTTATATAGTTTCGGTAATTTGGCTATAAATAAATTTATATAATGACATACAAAACTGAATGATGTTTACCAACAAAATTATTGCAAATTAAAATTCTCAAACATCATAAGATAATAATATTTGATAATATTAATAAATTAATGAGATAAATTAATATAATGTTATTAGATTTATTATTTATATAGATAAATTATACTATGATTTATATAATTTATATATTAATTTTTATATCTGGTGCAAACTAATTATTTTTTTAATTTAAAATAATGAATTATATATAATATGTATTATAACAAACAATGAGCAACTCACTAATGTAGTTATATATAATATAGAAATTATGTATAAAATTATAGCCATGTTATTATATAATTTTAATTTAAATTAGTAAACGAACTCAAATGGTTAACTTTTAAATGTTGATACGTTAGTTTGGTTTTTTCTATTTTTTATTTTATGCTACAATATATAAAATGTGAGTATATTAGTTTGATTTTTAGGTTACTTAAATTAGTATTATTTATATGTTAAAAATATAAAAATATGGGAACACCAATTTGATTTTTTTTATTTAATTTAAATTATAATTTTTTAAAAAAATATATATAAAGTGTGTGTGTACATCAAGTTGAAAACGCATACCCTTTAACATATCTATCAAACACATAAATGTTATATATACAATATTTATACATATATGTGGCATACATTGATTTACTAAAATCATCAAACGATCGATATATTTATTAACAATATGTAAATTTAATAATTTTGTGCAACGCACGGAAAAAATACTAGTACTTAAATAACACAATTAAGTTTATGCTAACCCGACCGTTTTTTCCGCGTGAATACTGACGTCAACGTGGTGTCATGTGTATTATTATATTTATTTTTTAAATTTAAAATGAGAAACTTAAATTCCTAATTACCAACTCCCTAATTATTTCCCTCCTGTTGCCCCCCCCCAAAAGCCTTAAACCAACCACTCCCATCAGCGTTGACGGTGGTGGTGCTGACGGGGGTTGCGCTGTCGACGGCGGACGATGCTGACGGAGGGCAGTGTTTACGGCGGTGAAGCTCGTGCAACTCCAAATGAGTTTAGAGAAGAAAATCTCCTCAACACCAAAAATCCCTAAAATAAAAACCTCAAATTACTTTCTCCTGAATCACGCCTCCCCCTCTAACAAACCGTTCTGGTGGCGGCGTTTATGGAGGTGACGGTCAGCACCGTCCATAGTAAAACACTGCCCTCCGTTAACACCGTCCGCCGTCAACAGCGCCGCCTCTATCAATGTTGATGTATGAATGGCCTCTGTCAACACCGCCGCCGTCAATGCATTAGCATGAATGGAGTGCTTGATTTTTAGTTTAAGGATTGAGGGGGACGAGGGAATAAAATAATTAGGGAATTGGAATTTGGTATTTTATTTTAATTTTTTCATTCAAAATTTAAAAAATAAATATATTAATACACATGAACACCATGTCAACGTTCACATGGAAAAAAAATAAGGCAAGTCTGCATAAATTTAACTGTATTAGTTAAGTAGGATGAAATTCCTAACAGAAATAAAAGTTGGGATAAAATTCCCGAAAACTTAATTAGTTGGGATAAAAAAACCTTATTTTCCCTAATTATTATTAGGAAAATCAAATGTAATACAATACATTTTATGTGACTTTAACTACAAAAGGTGACTTCAAATTAGACAGAAATATTAAACTCGTGATTTTAACAGAGTTGGCAGATAAAATAGGTCGCTAAAAGAATTAAATTTTATGAAGTAGTTATATGTTTTTTTTTTTGAAAAAATAACATGCATGTAATAATAATAATAATAATAATATTATTATTATTATTTAGGTTATTTAGAATAAAATATAGGGTTTTCAAGAATTTGCGATAAGTTTTACTCTTTTCTAAATCCTAAGTTTTTTTTTCCCCTTCTAACATAACTCACGTTTTTCAAAATTAAATGGTGCTTTTTTTAAAAAAAAAATTCTAATAATACATGTTATGCGTCATATATTAATATGAGATAGAAAACAGTGTTGAAAAGAAAAACATTTCGTGATATTATGCCCGTTACACATGCTATTATTTGTTTTTATTGTGAGGCAGTGGCGTATTCAAAAATTTAAAATTGGGGGTACGAGTATAATAAATTTGGGTTATATTATATAAAAATATTATAAATAATAATAAAAATATATAAATTTAATAAAGAAAATTTTATTTACTTGTACCCAAAACACCCTTAGATCCGCCACTTTTGTGAGGCAACACATACTGCTACAGTATCTCACATGCTTTATTCAACTAATACAATAATCATGATTCATGATTATATTTTTTTTCCATGTTACATTATAAATATCTGTGTTTTTAATCATAAGTTTTAACAATTAATTATACTATCTCACATGCTTTATCCAAGTAATATAATAAACTTTTCGTAAAGTAATTTGATGTTCTTTTTTTAAAGTTCAAAACATCACTTCTTTTTTTTCTTTCTAAACCAATAGACCTTATTAAAAATAATAGCTTTAAAATATTGTTTTCCTTAAGTAATACTCCCTCCGTCTCATATCTCTTGAGATGTTTGACTTTGCGCGGAGATTAAAAAAAAAGTAATTAAGAGAGATAGTGAAATAGGATTAGGAGAGATAGTGGAGTAAGATTAGTAAGATTGGTGAATGATTAATTAGTCAAAATTTTCCAAAAAAAAGAAATATTGCAAGTATCTCGAGACGGACTAAAAAGAAATACGTTATGAGTGTCCTGGGACGATAAATAATAAAATTATCTAATATGAAGAAGAGTCAAATCATCAAAATGCAAGCATATAGTGTGAGTAGTCTAGGCATTCGTGAATGAATGATTGTGTGTGTTATTTTAATCTTTTACGTGTTTTTAACATTAAAATCAAACTTATCTCTCTCTTTTTTTCTTTTTTATTTTTTAATTAGTGTAAAATTAAACTTTTCTTTTATTATTTAAATTGTGTGTTGTTTTACGTATTTCACTTCTTTTTAAACATTAAAATCAAACTTATCTTTTTAACATGCATAGAAAAGAATATTGATAAGTGTATTAAATTAGGAAGTTATCATGACCTTGGAAACTAGTTGTTTGCTTAGGTTTATTCCTAAAAAATATTTTCAATAGGGAAGGTCTCAGAGCCTAAATAGTTTAGTCAAGTTTTATTCATTAATTCAAATCAAATTCATCTAATATATCCTAATTGTAGATTAATAAACTCTATTTGAGATGGGTGAACCCATTTGGATATGGATAAAATCCGCCTAAACCGTTTAGCTTTTCCTGTGCAAGCAATACCATAGTTCAATTGTCTCATAAATCTTGGCTGTATGAAATTACAAACAACAGCTGGAAACTGGACAATGGGATAATTGGTCATAAGATGAAGCTATACATCCACATCATTCAAATGCTATATATACCTCAGTTTGAAAAAAACAAAAAATGAAAGATGAGAAATGATATGTGGTGTAAAAGTTAGGTATGGTGAATGGAAGAGTCAAATATGCTGGGACGTCTCTTCCTCTGCTCCTTGACGTTTGAAGTAATTGTATGCATAACTTGCAACCTGTTTCCGACTTCTACTAATCACCGAGTATTTTGAAATGCTCTTCCAATCTCCTTTTCCATATTTCTCCAGTCCTTCTAGAAATAACCTGCCCAATTATATATATATATATACAACAATATTTATAATATACTCTTAATTATACATCAAATTGAATTCAACTATCAAGTTCTATTCCAATTATTGAATAAAAATATACTCAATTAATATCAGATGCATGTGCCAATACTCAAATTATAAACAAACCTAGCTCAAAATTACCCGTTTTAGCCCAATCAGATCCAAACCCCAGGTATTTATAATAAAGATTCAATCAAACGAAAACTCATTGAAATAGACTTGGTTAAAGTCAAGATTTATCCACATTATCTATCATTATCCTATGCCCTTTCTCCTATTATTTCTTTCTTTTTTAACTCTACACGGTAATAAAAAATAAAACAATTCTCAATAATTTCTTCATCTCCATATAAATAATTATGGTAACCCAAATCGTACAAAAATAACCTAAACAATAACTATATAAACTTTATGGTGAGTCAACAACAAGAGTGTTAATATACGTGATTTTTTTTATTGAATTTAGTTTATAATAGAACTATGGAATTATTCCTCCTAATTATGATTGGAACCCCAATTTCATGTATATAGCTTGCATTGAACATATATATGATCATCAAGAAACCAAAAAGATTTATAAAAAAAAAAAGAAGAAAATAAGTATGATTATCCACAAGATTTCACTATACCTGTGCTCTTCTTCGGTCCAGGGTGTGCGGGCTCTTCTGCATACGCTCATTTGTGGTTCCGACGATTTGGCTGCGTCATTCTCCGCGTACGCCGGTGACTCGACGCTTCCGTTTTCGATCGCCGCCAAGTCTTCCAGCAGCACGGCGTAGTGCTGCTCAACCTCCGCCGGCGATTTGGTCCCTAGCCGAGCGGCGATCTTGTGCCAACGATCGGCGGAATCTTCGGCGAATTCTACCAGACAGCGTTCAAATAGCTTGTCCTCTTCCGGCGTCCACCGCGACGGCTCTCCCGCCGATGAACTCCCGCTCGTATTCTCCATTACACCACTGCGATCCCACGGCTGTCAGTTATTTTTTCCCACTTGAAATTTGAATTCTGATTTCGCATATATATATATATATATGTATATATATATATATATATGCGAAAAAAGAGGCTCGAAATTTAATTGCCTAAAACTTTCTCCTTTTTTTTTATTATTAAATATGGATGATTCACATCTTTCATTTATGTTTAGTAAGTAATTGAAATTGAGGTTTATTTTTTAAAATAAAATATACGTTTTATTATATATATTATCTAAAAAAATATTTTTTATTTAATAATTATGATCTTTGCACATTTATAAAAAATGCAAAAGTATCAATTATATTACAAACTATCCTGATTTTCTCAAATATATTACATACTATGCATATTATCAAAATATATTACAAACTACCAATTTTATTCCAAATTTATGACGGGAGCAAATGTCTGGCGACGGAAAGTTGACGTGGCTCGCTGGATGACACGTCAGCATTTAAAATTACACGTCATCGTACAAAAATATTACAAACTATTATAATTTTCTCAAATATATTACAAACTATTATAAGTTTCTCAATTATATTACAACTATATACATTCCTAAATAAATATTCAAACTATCAAATTTATATTTAATTTATGCTGAAAACATATAATTATACATTATTAAAAGTTCTTGACAAATTTAAAAAATGATGAAACACATATTTTAATTTTCATATTCATTTTGCTCTCGTCTCCCCCTTCATCAAACCAAAAAAATTAAATATTCATGTGAAAAATAATAATTATTGAGGGTCAAATAATAATGATATATATATATTTGACATAAGTAAAATATCATCAATAAATATTATTATTTAAAGGAATATTTGAGTTTTGGTTCGCCGAAATGAGAGAAGAGAGCAAAAAAGGAAAACAAAAATTAAAATAAATATGTTTCCATTGTTTTTTAAAAAAACTTTTCAAGAGTTTTTATGTCATATTTTTAAGTATAATTTTAATATTTATTTAAAGATTTAAAATTTTAAAATATAAGTAAATATATTTTCGTCATAGTTTTAAAATAAATTTGATAGTTGTAATATTTATTTGGAAATATAAATATATATAGTTTGTAATATAATTGAGAAACTTACAATAGTTTGTAATATATTTGAGAAAATCACAATAGTTTGTAATACATTTGTTCGATGATGTGTAATTTTAAATGCTGACGTGTCATCCGGCGAGCCACGTCAACTTTCCGTCGCCGTAAATTTGCTCCCGTCATAAATTTGGAACAAAATTGATAGTTTGTAATATATTTTGATAATATGCATAGTTTGTAATATATTTGAGAAAACTAGGATAGTTTGTAATATAATTGATACTTTTCCCTATAAAAAATTATTTAATATTTAAATAAACATCCAACGTTACCTTTATTTAAAATATTAATTAATCGTTCATTTTTATAATATTATATTTAATATTCTCATTTTTCAAAGTTATTCAGGGGTTTAATTATAATTACCAAAAAAAATACTATATTAAATATAGAAATTGGACTATATATAATTGAAGTATCTTAAAATATGTAATCGGGACAAAAATAAAATTGGAATAATAGTGTTCACTTGTTTTATATACTACTATATACTGGAAGAAATATATATTTTTTCAGTGTCTCGTGCCTTTTTTCTTATGTAATCTACTTAAAATGTTTAAAATATTAAAAATAAAAATGACGGATACATCTAATATTGGAATACATCTCCATACTTGTATCTATTTCTATAATAAGGGCAAACTCTTAATTATGTCACAGCTCAATTGGGGAATTTTCAGTTTTTTATTTTTTTTGGGGGGTATGAAATGTATTTGATTTTATATTATATATTTATTTGCACATTTCAATAAAATAGAATTTGGATATATAACAAACTTTGTGATTTTTCTCAAATATATAATGATGTTTAATTTTTGTTTCAAATTTATAATTGGAGTAAAAATTTAATGTTTAAAAGTTGAGATGACTCACCACCACATTGCATTCAAAGTATTTATAAAAGTACACGTTATTATACAAATATATTATAAACTATTATAATTTTTTGAGATTTTTCATAACAAAAGTTTTTATATCATCATAAAATTTAAAAATTTGATAATTA
>JAPKLW010004089.1:0-30882 GCA_026898455.1 Plectranthus barbatus
AAGCAAGTATCTACTGGGGAAGGGAAACTTAGCCAAATTTCCCAACAATTTCCCCCTTTTTGGTGCGATCAAAGCCTAACCAGCGAGCACTCAGCTGATGAGGAAAAAAATACAAAGCATTTCTGGGTTTTTTACAAATAAACCTATCAGATCTAAACCCATGAAACTACTTCCTCACATCAGCTCTAACCTAAAGATCTTCCCCCTCAAACTGGGAGAGATATTGCTCGATTAATTTATGAAGTAAAATCTGAGCCAGGTTAGAATCAACAAAGTACCAAATTGAGTGCTGGTGCTGATTACACTGAATGTGTAAGTTCAGCTGGTAAGTAAAAAGTTGACATTAGTTGGACAATAAGAAATTGTCGTCAACCCGTCAGTAATCAATCCATTAATGATGTTACAATTACAAGTACAGGATTACAACTGACTAGACTAACTGATACACAAGTACGTCCTAACTGCCCGTAATAACTCTGGAGCTGGCTGGCTCAAGAGCTGCTATGTTCTTCCTCGGAATGAGAAAGAACACCAAATGAGATCAATAACTCACAAGCTAGAAGCTTGGAGTCTCGTGTTCAAATGATTGACACACGGAGTAGCTTTAAGAAAAGCCTCGAAAGATTGCTTATACGCTGATATGAATGCGTTTGAGCTTTCGGTAGTTCAGGAATGGCTAAGAGTGGGCAAGAGTAGCTAAGAGTATTGAATGCTGTTGGATCTCACGTATTTATAGACGTGAGATTCAGATTCAAATACTAGCCGTTTGGACACATCCGGAAAAGTCTCTGTCCTCGCATGTCCTTCTGCAGGCGGCAGGTAGGAATTTCCGGAAAGCGCCATACCTTTGATCGCTTTATCTGACACAGATCTCTTTGTGTCAGAACGACTCTATTCGTCAGTACGAGGAATCGGAACTGGTGTCTTTGAACTGATAGACTTTAAGGCATCCTCCTTAAAGTCATACACTGTCAGTTACTTCCTCAGACGAATCTTCTTTTTGTCTCTAAGTCTTCGGGAGAGCGAATCTTCAATTCTGCTGATAACCTCCGACTGGTAGATCATACTGGTGATCTTTGTGCTGGCAGTCTCTGCTGGTGACTTTCCTTAGCACAATCAAGGTCTACCAATTCGTCTGATGTTATCTCTTGGAATCTCCCGTGACTGGTGGCTTCACCGCTGGTGAATAGTGTCAGCCAGAACACATATTCTGCTGGTAGATCTGTCAGCCTCCTGCTGATGAAATCTTCCCACTGGTGAACAGTAGCCAGTCGATAGCTCAACTCTATGCTGATGAACAGTGTCAGCATGAGTCTTCGTCAGCCGCTTGCTGGTGAGACTTCTCTCAACTGGTAAGCACATCTCATGCTGGTGAACAGTAGCCAGCATGAGTCTTGATCAGCTGCGACTTACAACTCAAAATACCTATACAGGACTTTACATTTGAGACTAGAGCTATTCTAGAGACAAACTGACGCTGGTTGGACTTAGGATTTGATCCACCAAAACACCAAACTAGAATCTAAGCAAGTATCTACTGGGGAAGGGAAACTTAGCCAAATTTCCCAACATGTTCATAAACTACCTGAGATTAATAGAGAAAGGGGTGAAAATCACAAGAACATAGTAACATATGAAAAACTAAACAAAAATTCAAAAAATGACACGTGTGTCGATCGACAGCCTGGGTGTCAGTTACACAGAGGTAAAAATTAAATAAACTTGCGAAAAAAAGAAAAAAATTAAGGAAAACTTAAAAATACAACTCAAATCAATAACCCTAGAACATAATCAATAACAAGATAATTCTAAACAATCCCCGACAATGGTGCCAAAATTTGATCATTAATTTTTAGTAATATTATAGTTTAGTGGCAAATAAAAATTATCGATCCCACGGAGATTGTAAAAACAAACTATCCTATATACTGAAACATAGTTTGTTGGTTTATTGTTCAAGTGAATAGAAATTGGAAAGGTTTGTGGTTTTGATACAAAATTCAGAAGTGCAAAATTAAAGCAACAATATTAAAAGGTACTTTTGAGGAAATTAGAGAAAAAACTCATATTCTAGGGAAAGTTCATATCTTAGATAACATGCAAAGGAATTGAGTTGATCAATAAAAACATGAACTAAGGTGGAATATCAGGAAAGTAATACAAACTCCGGGTTTGGAAGTTTATAAAGTTGATTGTTAATTATCTTTATCCTTTCGGTCTCTAGAATAATTAACAACTCCCCAAAAACATCAGATTTATTCATATGGGTTAAATCCCACTTTTCAGACAAGATTAAAAACCATATTATCAATTCTTAAAATCCATTAATCAATTTTTACTTTCCAGTCTTAAATCAATTAATTATGAAATCCAATTTAGTGGCCAACTATCTCAGATTTGGAAAACGCACAAGAATTGATAAACCAAGAAAATTAATTGATCGATTCAACACCCTAAACATGCATCCAAGATATTCCCTACAACCCTAGAATCTGATGACGGAATTACCTACTCATATTCATAATAAATAAGCATATGAAATGATAAAACCTGGAATCATTAATCATAATAATAATCTGAAGTTGAAAGGAATCCAGTCTTGAGAAGTCTCATTCCAGATCTCCAATACAAAGTAGAAAAATATGAGGAACGATAAAAACCCTAAGTTTTAATCTCAAAAGTGACAAAAGTCCTTAAATTCAAAAATTACATGGTATTTATACTAAGTGTACAAGGTTAAATCTGAAACTGTGCCTAAATATGGAATTTCCGCCAAAATAACACGTGTGTCAATCGACATGGAGGCGTGTCGATTGATACACGGGTCCAAACTTCGTCCGACACTTCAATCCTGTCGAGCTGCCTCTTCGCACGTCGTATCGATCGACACCCCGAGTGTCGATCAACACGGCGGTCAACTGTCGCTTGATAGCCCGCTCGTAGACACAACATCTTCGCTCTGTGTGTCGATCGACACACGGGCGTGTCGATTGCCACAAAGGACGAGGCCAAAATCCCCTTTTCCATACTTAGTCAAATTCTTGCCCCTAAACATGTATTTTTCAGCACAACCACAACATGAAGCATAAAACGAGTACAATGTACGAAAATAATCTTAAATAAATTAGGAATGCAATAAAACAACCTAAAAATCAATTGATAAGTGAATGAATTAATGCATTTATCATAGCTCTGTATAAAACTTGATGTTAGGTGTTGATGTTAGAAATCCCACCTTTAATTTGATGTTTTGATGTGTAAAAACTGAGTACCAAAGTCTAGGCCTTAGAGTTATTACCTCATGTAATCCTTGTATAGGATTATCGAGTTGTAATAGTCTAGGAGAAGAAAACTGTAAAAAACTGTGGAACAATTTTTGAAGTTGAAGCCGTCCAGACAAGAAAACTATCAAGAGCAATGGACGAGAAAATCGTGCAGAGTAATGGACAAGAAAAACTATGCAGACAGTTTTTTAAACGGTCAATGATCGCATGGCAAAGAAAACTGTGGACACAATTTTCATAGAGAAACTGTCGAGAGGCGATCATAGTTTCAGACCTGGACAGTTTCACGACAAGAAATGTGTGAAAAGTAAGATGCCGAACAGTCATAAAGAAAATTGAAGATTCAATTATCAGGAACGAAGAATACACTCAGTTATGACTGGAGTACAATGTTGTTCGAGTCTGACACAACAAGTACAAACTTGCCCTGCAAAAGCATTGTAGTGTTTCAGAAAAGGCAGAGGAGCAGGTCTACTTTACAGAGAAGGATGGACGTTGATTGGACATCCTTCGAGTTGTCTCTACCGGCTATATTCAAATCTCCATCTATAAATAGAAAAAGGAGCAGAGAGACAAACATCTATAACAATGCTTTCAAACCTTGCCGTTACTCTGCCGAATTAAAAGCTCAAAGCATTAAAAGCTCTTAAGCAAGAAGGCATTAACTACGTGGTTCATTTATTGAAGGCTTATTACTTAAGGATTCTTCATAGATTCACCGTGTGACCTCTGTGTACACGAGGATTAATCACTCTGACTTAATCTACTCTTTGGTGTTCTTACTTTTCATGTAAGAACACAACAGCCTGACTCTCCAAGGAGAAGAAGGTTCTTATGGGCAACTGCATAACCCCACGTTCTGGGAAGAACTCAACCATCCACCCACCGGAGAAGGAGAAGGGAGGTTTGTCCTCAATCCATTTCCGACGACTGACCAGAGAATGAGAAGAGAGGTTTGTCCTAAATCCATTTCTGAAGACTGACCGAAGAAGGAGAAGGGAGGTTTGTCCTCAATCCATTTCCGACGCCAGTTCTGAGAAGACTTCGAGGTGCTACCTGGCTTCGAGGAACTGAAGAAGGCGTGAAGAACAACAACCTGGGCGAGTAATCCATTCTGCTGTGGACGGTGGCTTTCGAAGCATTTGGCTATAGATCGTGAGGATTGTATCTTCATTAATTTGTGAATTACCGGATTAATTTCTGAAGAGTGGACGTAGGACTTAAGGCTTCGAACCACTATAAATATCCTGCCTCATTTACAGTTTTGTTTACTTTACACATCTACAGTTTTCAAGTGTGTTTTAAAACCTTCAACACTTCACCAAGAGTTTTGGAGCGTATAACTGTTAAAGTACGATAACTATAAACTGGGTACCTAAAACTATTGGCTAATACCAACTGGTCTTTTAAACTGTTAACTAAAACTGAGTCTCCAGTTTTTATAACTGAATTGTCGCTTTAAGAGTGCATACAACTATTTTTATACTTCCCACGCGCTCCTGAACGGCGTACCAGTAATGCGAACAGTCGCCTATGCAGCGACAATCTCAGCCATTTATAGCAAAAAGGGATTTCAGTCTCAGCCGATGATTTTGTTTGACAAGTGATCACCAAAATCCCTTAAAGCCTTTGTGTCCTCATCTTCGACACTTTCACTCAAACTCTATACTCACTGAAAATCTCCTGAAATCTCAAGCCTTCAACCCCGAGTCTTCCAAATCACTCACATTACATTTGTGAACATGCCGAAAAAAAGAATCAACAAATCAAGGGCACCAGCACCTCCGATAACCCTGAGCGGTTTACAGTCACGGAGAGGACCTCAGATGATGATGATCTACTTCAACTCGTCGAAAATTAAGGCCTCACCAACAACAGCTTCGGGCATCACAAGTTTTCAAAGAGAAAATCTTGAATTGGATGGATTTTGGATCAATCACATCAGATGAGACGATTACCACAGAGCTTGCGAAGAAGCTCTGGGCGGAGAAATTGACGCAGTTCTTGACTGCTTCTCCCCAGCAATTTAACCCTCATCGCGTAGTTGAGTTCTACGAACATGCAATTGTTGTCAAAGATCAACCATTTTTCTAGATAAAAGTTGTGAAGAAGGAGATAAGGGTCGATCCTGATCTCATCGCTCAACACCTTAATCTACCCAAAACAGGAATCAATATTGCCAGTTACCTCGAAAATGACAAGGAGGCCATGAAGAATCACTGGATGAAGTGGAAGAAGCCCGAGGTCAAAGAAAAATTTAGAGCTGCTACTAAGGTATCCGAACTGAACCCACTCTACAAAACACTCAGTGAAATCGCACTGAGGATGATATATTATGGTGTCGGATCCTTTTCTGAGATAAGTCAACCAAAATACGCCTTGATGATGGCTCTTGATGAATGCCCTGGAGGGAACTGGGCTGAATATATATATATATGGGCGTTTGTTGGAGAATGCGAAGAAAAACAAAGACATCAGAACAGATGGGAAGTTTTCTTCAAGTGTTGGCTTTGGCTTGAAGATCAGCTACCTTCTCGAGAGCATTCTAGGTCTTCAGAAAGAGGGGGAAGACCATCTGCCTTCGGATATCATTCCACTAAAGAATCCAGTCTACCGCCCGATCCAAAGAGATGAAGGAGACGATGGTGGAAACAATGATGATGATGAAGGGAAAGATAGTTTTGGAAATAAGTAGGTAGATACTGAGACAACTAAGAGTCTCGCTACCATTCCACTAGCACGAACTGTCGAGAGTGCCAGTAAGACTAAGAAAACTGGTACCTCCGTCTCAGTTCAACCAAGAAAAAACACAATTTTGTGGCAGACAGTTGAACAGCATGAGAAGAAGCGAAAGAGGAACACAAGGCAAATATCAACAAACCTTGAAGAAGGTTTACAATGGGTGAAGAAAGGGAAACAGAAAGTTGCTAAAGAACATCCAACCAAGAAGCGGCGGGGAGCAGATGTCATCAAAAGGCTCCAGTTCGAGGAGACAATGGAAGGAGCTGGTCAATCCTCTCGTCTACACAAAGTAGGTTTGAACCCAAAGATCATGTCTGATGATGCTTTTGAACGCATACAGCTTGCATCTCTTTGTGCTCAAACGACTGCGGAGCCACTACATTATGAACAAATGACATGCAGCTCCACAGATTCTGAGAAAACTACATCTCAAAGGAAAGATCAACTCAGGGATAGAGAGACTGCATCAGAAGACTCTAAGGAACCAGAAGCTTCCCCTCGTGAAAAAGATCAAGAAGAGATTCTCTTCCCAGAGAAAGGGGGAACATAAACTGAGCATATTGACAGTTCTAAAAATTCTTCTTATGAGAACGCAGATGTGTCTACCCTGGAGGGCATCGAAAGGAAAATTGAAAAATGCCACAACAGCCTGGAAAAACTTTGCATTATTCAACAGCAACTGAATGAAAAAATTGAGAGGATCCGAACAAAACTCTCCAAATTTGAACAAGAAAAGGAGAAGGAGCTAGAAAGGCAGAACAAAGAAGAAGAGGAGAGACTAAGAAAAGAAGAGGAAGAGAGACTAAGAAAAGAAGAGGATGAAAGACTGAGAAAGGAAGAAGAAGAAAGGTTAAGAAAATAAGAAGAGGAAAGGCTCAGGAAAGAGCAAGAAGCAGCAGCAGTTGAGAAAGCACGGCTGGAGGCCGAAGCAGCAGCTGAGAAAGCCCAGCAGGAGGCCGAGGCTGAAGCCGCAGCAGCAGAAGCTGAAAGAACAAAAAAGGAGGCCGAGGAAGCCGAAAGAAAGAGGCAAGAAGAAGAAACTGCTCCTGAACTGAAAAGAAAATAAGAAGAAGAGGTTGTCGCTGAGCAGAAGAAGAAAGAGGAGGAAGAAGCAGCTGCCACTGCTCATCAACCAGATATAGAAACTGTTCATGAAGAGGAAGGCGATAGGACAGTTGTTCCTGCCACTGCTGAACAGTCCCTTGTTATCAGGGAAGAAATAATGTCTCACAATACCATCTCTGTAGCCGCACCCTCTCTAACCTTTGATGTTACGAGACAGGAAATGAACCAGCAAATCCAGTCATCCATGCTCTCTATTTTTGATTTTGTCAAAAAGGGGGAAGAAAGGAGAGATGAACAAGTGAAGCTGCAGTTGCAGTTACTGGAAAGGAGAGATGAACAGATGAGGTTGCAGATGGAGAGGCGAGATGAGAAAATGAGGTTACAGTTGGAGAGTATCTAGCAAGCCAGTGAACAGGAAAGGCAACTTATGATAGACATGACTAAGAGCATTGCCATGCAAGCTGGACCCTCGACCTCTGCTGCTACTTCAAAACCAAAAGATGCATACTTCTCAAACCAAGACAAGGACAAGAATAAGGGCAAATGATGAGCAGCTGAGTATTTTTTTAAAATTGTCTTGTATCCTTTTACCGCAGTTTTGAACTTTTCATGTACTTGTAACTGAACACATATAATGAAAGGTCAAAAACTGATGGTGTGAAGACAACTTCTCATTGTCTCTTAGCTTGATAACTAAGCTGAATTAACATATTCAAGTGTGATCAGCATTTTATATCACTCTAATATGATCAAGAAATATCTCTCTCATTCAGGGGTAAGATTGATTAGAGTAGGTCGAGTTTAGAAGAAGCACAGTTCTGAGTATTGTTAGAATTAAAAAATTTGTGAACTACGAGCAACTGCATCTTTTTTCGACTTAGAAGGTATGATTTTGACAACATCAAAAAGGGGGAAATTGTTAGGTGTTGATGTTAGAAATACCACCTTTAATTTGATGTTTTGATGTGTCAAAACTGAGTACCAAAGTCTAGGCCTTAGAGTTATTACCTCATGTAATCCTTGTATAGGATTATCGAGTTGTAATAGTCTAGGAGAAGAAAATTGTTAAAAACTATGGAACAGTTTTTTAAGTTGAAATCGTCAAAAAAAGAAAACTGTCAAGAGCAATGGACGAGAAAACTGTGCAGAGTAATTGACAAGAAAAACTATGCAGACAGTTTTTTAAACGGTCAATGATCGCATGGCAAAGAAAAATGTGGACATAGTTTTCATAGAGAAACTGTCGAGAGGCGATCACAGTTTCAGACCAGGACAATTTCATGACAAGAAACACGTGAAAAGCAAGATGCCAAACATTCATAAAGAGAATTGAAGATTCAATGCTCAGGAACAAAGAATACACTCAGTTATGACTGGAGTACAACGTTGTTCGAGTCTGACACAACAAGTACAAACTGGCCCTGCAAAAGCATGGTAGTGTTTCAGAAAAGGCAGAGGAGCAGGTCTACTTTACAACGAATGATGGACGTTGATTGGACATCCTTCGAGTTGTCTATATCGGCTATATTCAAATCTCCATCTATAAATAGAAAAAGGAACAGAGAGACAAACATCCATAACAACGCTTTCAAACCTTGTCGTTACTCTATCGAATTAAAAACTCAAAGCATTAAAAGCTCTCAAGCAAGAAGGCATTAACTCCGTGGTTCATTTATTGAACACGAGGCTTTATTGCTTAAGGAATCTTCAGAGATTCACCGTGTGACCTTTGTGTACACGAGGATTAAGTCACTCTGACTTAATCTACTCTTTGGTGTTCTTACTTTTCAAGTAAGAACACATCAGCCTGACTCTCCAAGGAGAAGAAGGTTCTTATAGGCAACTGCCAAACCCCTGTACGTTTTGGGAAGAACTCAACCATCCACCTACCGGAGAAGGAGAAGGGAAGTTTGTCCTCAATCCATTTCTGACTACTGATCGGAGAAGGAGAAGGGAGGTTTGTCCTCAATCTGTTTCCAAAGACTGACCGAAGAAGGAGAAGGGAGGTTTGTCCTCAATCCGTTTCTGATGCCAGTTCTGAGAAGACTTCGAGGTGCTACCAGGCTTCGAGGAACTGAAGAAGGCGTGAAGAACAACTACCTGGGTGAGTGATCCATTCTACTGTGGACGGTGGCTTTCGCAACATTTGGCTATAGATCGTAAGGATTGTATCTTCATTACTGGATTAATTTTCGAAGAGTGGACGTAGGACTTAAGACTCCGAACCACTATAAATATCCTGCCTCATTTACAGTTTTGTTTACTTTACACATCTACAGTTTTCAAGTGTGTTGTGAAACCTTCAACACTTCACCAAAAGTTTTGGAGCGTATAACTGTTAACGTACGATAACTGTAAACTGGGTACCTAAAACTATTGGCAAATACCAACTGGTCTTTTTAACTGTTGACTAAAACTGAGTCTCCAGTTTTTATAACTGAACTGCCGCTTTAAGAGTGCATACAACTGCTTTTATACTTCCGCTGCACATTATACGTACTCTGATCTGGGACCAACACTTGATCTATTGGAGATCGACGAGATCCTTATTGAAGAAGAGTGATGCTGAGTAAAATTGAGTTCGAGCTCTCAGTTTTTGAACTTTAAAGCAGATCGGATGCAGATTAAAACTGAGTTCCAACTCTCAGTTTTCTAAACTTTGTGTGCCACTTAGCAAGAAGCCTTCATACTTACCTTTGAAGATTACTCCTTCACATGGTGTTAACACAAATTAGTATGAGGCTCGTCACACAACCAAGAATAGAAGAAGTCATTGCCTAAGGCATCCAAAGAAGTTGAAACTTACTCCCACTAAGTTTCGAACTAACTTGCTTAAGAAAACCAAGTTCTGGTTTTCACACTTCGAAGATCTCTGAAGGATGGATGCGGAATTAACCTGAGTTCCAACTCTAAATTTATTAACTGACTCTTTGTCAGTTTGGGATTTCAAAAGGCAAGATTTCAAACCGCCTTTCAAAATTCCAAAGGTGATCGTTGCGGTTACATCGCTACTAATGCGTATCTTGCATCGATGAATCAAGATTTGACACATGGACAACACTCCTTCCCACGCCACTCCAGTTAAATCTCAAACGCATATCGCGAGCCAACGTATCCCAATCGTCGCCGAATATCAAGAAACCGAAAGGCCATACAGTACATCAACCTTTTAAAATGACCTTTCTCTCTGCTATAAATAGGGTACATATGTTTCCTCTATGAAAAACTTTTTCTCCTTTCTCCATTGTCGAACCCTTCCTTCTAAGTTTATACTTCGTCTTCAACCAAAACTTCCCTTAGATCTGGAAAAATGGCGTTAGAGCCCAAGCCTCCAGACATAAACTTACCACCCTTTTTGGGTGCAATCAAAGAGGGGGAAAAGAAGTATGGGAGGTGCAGAAGACAACAGAAACTGCAGCGTGAGTGAGGAAAAAACTGTGGAAGGAGCAGAAGAAATCAGAAGATCTCTTTTACCATTGTCGTCTCCTTCTACAAGGAACACACCTCATGACTGCTGCTCAGTGGCATGCCAGCAACGGGGCGTGACCTCGTAGAGTACTTCTTCACTACATCTCATATCTCGTAAAAAAGAGACTAGCAAACAAAGAAGAAGCCCGGAGGTGGGAGGAGGTTATCTTTGATCTTTCCCTCCCACAAAGTGCTCAGTAGCACTACCTCCGCAATCGCTGCTGAAAAGTCGGCAATGAGGGAATATGGAAAGTTGGCCAGCATATCAAACCAGCTTCCCTCATTGTGCGGACTACAGTAGCAGCCAGTTTGAAGAACAAGAAGACAGGAAGTACCCTAGTATAGACCTTCAATAGTTTTGTAATAGGTTTCTTTTTGTTAGTTTATCCTTGTACTTGTAATAAAAGATATTAAAGGGTAAACTGACTTGTAGATGACAATCTCGTTTTGTCCAACAAAGCTCTTCGTTTTTCATACGCTGAACTTACACAATCCAGTGTAATCAGCAGGCTTCTAACCCTCTCCTGATTAGGATTTAACTTGCACTAAACTGATCTGAAAATCAATCGAGCAATATATCTCCAAATCTATAAGGAGAAGATCTTAAGTAGAAAGCTGACTTTGAGGGGGAACTTTTCTGAGTTTATGTGTGACTATTTTGTCAAATCTGTAAAAACTCTAAAGTTATCCACACCTCATCAGCTTAGGTTAAAGATGGCTTTGACCACATTAAAAAGGGGGAAATTGTTAGGATTTTTGTTAGAGAAATCCTTCCTTACTTTTTGTGTATTGGTGGGTCAAAGATTGTAAGCCATCTTAGTCAGTTTTTCAGTTTCTAGAGTTTTAAACTATAATCCTTATATAGGATCGATCGAGTTGTAATAGAACTTAGGCTGAAGACCGAGCAAAGGAGAATGCTCGAGAACTAACTACGTGCACGCCCTGAAACTTGGTTTTCACCAAGTATAGCCTTGACAAGTTGGAGCACTCAGTATATGGTTTACCATACTGACCAAGAGAAGTCAGTATGAGGGTTTCCCCGTACTGACTAGGAGATGTCAGTATGAGGGTTTTTCATACTAATCAGGAGAAATCAGTATGAGGGCATTTCCATACTGACTGTGGACAGTTAGTATGATGGTCTAACATACTGACCTTGGGAAGTCAGCATGAGGGCTAAGTTGTACTGACCTTGGGAAGTCTGTATAAAAGCCTCTACCTTTAAAGCTCGAACTATTCGAAAGATATCGAAGCTCAATCAGACTTAGGCATTTATATGCCCAAGTGTAAGTCAGTACGAGGTTATCCAAACTTGGATCCCTCGGGCTGAAAATTAGTCTGACATAAAGTTAGTGTATAGTACACTGACAAAGCAAAGCAGAGCAGAGCAGACCTAAGGCATGCGCTACGATTGGACAATATCTTCCATGAGTCTAACGTCTAGATTTATGAGTCTAACGGGTAGAAATTCAAAATGCCGGATGAATTCCTCTATAATAACAAGGTCTGCCCTTCAACCTTAAACTGTTACAAAATCTGAAAGTCTTCACACGATAAAGGGCATTTTACAAGGCCATCTCTCTGCTAAAACTCTCTGAGTTTCCGTGTTTTCTAACACGACACTTGAGTCTTCGACTCAAGTTTTACTCTGTGTTATCTTCTCCTTGCACGAGGCTGAAGCTGTAAAGCTGAAGCTCTTCTTTGGTGAATATATCTTTCTGAGATATATTCATAGTAGTCAGTTTCCTAGTCTGGAATACTGATTTTCACGGGCGTATGCCAACCACCTAAGTTCTTGGAAGAACAGTAAACATCCAACCACCGGCAAGAAATTTGCGGGGTGCCGTCCTCACTTCAACCTAAAGACTAAGTCCGCAAGGAGTTCCTAGGCGAGTGCCACAGCTGACCGAAGGACGGAGGCACCGACAGGTTGTGTATAGATCGTATGGAGGCTTGTAGTTACTTAGAGAATTATCTAGACCTTGGGTCTGAAGAGTGGATGTAGGATATTGAGATCCGAACCACTATAAATCTTGTGTGTTGTTTACTACTATACTTACTTTTCTGCTCTGTTTTTGTGTTTCACAAACTGACTTTTGAAACCTTCAATACTTGTCAAAGTATTGAAGAGTAAATGCAGTGAAACTGACTTAACCAGAACAGACCAAAGCTTAAGTCTTCTACACACTAAACTGACCATACTCTGTTTATTCGAACCAATGAAACTGTCTTTTATTACTTCCGCTGCATATTCAAACCTTCTGCCACACAATTTAGCACTTTGATTTCGGGACCAACACGACCTGAACCTAACCAAAAATTAATGGGTTGGGTCTACCCATTTAAACTTTGGGTCAGTTTTTGGTCGAATCCGCAAACCCAATTAAATTTTGGGTCGGGTTCGGATCAGTCTCGAGTTACTCGCATAACCCGAGAAATTAATCAATTTTCATTTTTAATATTATACTAGCTTTACACCCGGCGATCCGCGAATTAAATATGTTCTATTTTATAATATTAAATTATAATTAATAAAGTTATACTTATCTTAGCATTTTTAGCAATTCTTTTTAAATATCTTTGATTTTAATGTGTTATTATATAAATTATTTTCTATATTATACATCAAATTATATATATATATATATATAAATAAAAAGAAGTCCACCCAGCACAAAATTTATAAGGTTTGATAAAAGAAAATTGTCCCATTAAAGGTAGTATATTTATATTATTTAAAAAAATAAATATATATTAAATTAGTGGGATGTGATATTTTTAAAAAATTGACAAATATAAATTTTTATATTTTTTTATTATAAAGGATATATTTATGTTATAATAGAATAAATAATAAAATAAAATAAAAGCAACAATTAATATAATAATTTTTAGCTAGAACAAATTTCCCACTATTCCTTTAAATATATAAATTATTTAATTATTAATTATAATTATAAGGTTATAACTATATTATATATACATATATATTAGTATATTTATAATATATTTTTTATATTATACATCCAACTATTTATATAAATTTGATAAAACCAAAGCAAGTAGATGAAGTACAATTCGAGTTTTCTTTAAAAATTAACCTATTAAAATATTATATTTATATTTATTTTTTAGCATTATACTTATATTTAGAGATGCGCTATTGCGCGAATTAGATATATAATATCTTATTTCATGATATATTAAGATAAATTAACAAACTTATATATATCTTTAACATTTTTTAACGAATCTTTTTAAGGGATAACAAGGAATAATATCCATATCTTTCACAAATTAAGGAAATATATTCCAAGATTTTAAAGTTGGGGAATTATATCCTCGACTTTACTTTTGCTAGGTGTTGATGTAGAAATCCCACCTTTAAAATTGATGTTTTGATGTGTCAAAACTGTGTAACAAAGTCTAGGCCTTAGAGTTATTACCTCATGTATTCCTTGTATAGGATTATCGAGTTGTAATAGTCTAGGAGAAGAAAACTGTCAAAAACTGTGGAACAGTTTTTGAAGTAGAAGTCGTCCTGACGAGAAAAACTGAGCAAAGTAACGAATACGGAAAACTGAACTGACAGTATTCCAACTAGCAATAATTGTTATATCGAGAAAAATTGTGGATACAGTTTTCATTTAAGAAACTGTTGAGAGGCGCTCACAATTTTCGTTCAGGACAGCTTCACATCAAAGGAATAAATGAAGAGCAAAGATGCCGATCAGTCATAAAAGAACATTAAAGAAGTAAAAAAGAAACACTCAGTTGTGACTGGCGTACAACGTTGTTCGGCGTCTGACAAATCAAGTACAAACTGCCCTGCAAAAAGGACGACAGTAGTTTAGAAAAGGCAGAGGAGCAGGTCTACTTTTCAGAGAAGGATGGACTCTGATTGAACATCCTTCAAAATATCTCTACCGTCTATTTTCAAATTTCCAACTATAAATAGCAGGAGATTCAGAGACAAATATACAACTTCGAACACAATAAAAGCTTGTCGTTACTCTGACGAACTAAAAACTCAAACACATTGAAAGCTCTCAATCGAACGGCATTACTTCTGTGGTTCATTTATTGAACACGAGACATTTATTGCTTAAGTAATCTTCTGAGATTCACCGTGTGACCTAGTGTGCACGAGGATTAAGTCTCCTGACTTAGTCTACATTCTTGGTGTTCCCACTTTCTAAGTGAGAACACAACAGCCTTCCTTTCTGAGGAAAATAAGGTTATCACGGGCAACTGTCAACCAGCTTACGTTATGGGAAGAACTGAACCATCCACCCACCGGAGAAGGAGAAGGGAGGTTTGTTCTCAATCCATTTCCGACGACTTCCAATTCTGAGGAGACTTCGAGGAGGTACCTGGCTTCGAGGAACTGAAGAAGGAGTGAAGAACAACAGCCTGGGCGAGTGATCCATTCTGCTGTGGACGATGGTTTCTACAGCATTTGGCTATAGATCGTGAGGATTGTATCTTCATTACTTAGTGAATTACCGGATCAATTTCCGAAGAGTGGACGTAGGACTTAAGGCTCCGAACCACTATAAATATCCTGTGTCATTTACAGTTTACTTAAATACGCACTTTACAGTTTACATTTGTGTTTCGAAACCTTCAACACTTGTCTAAAAAGTGTTGAAGTGTATAATTGTTGACTGCTCATATCTGTAAATTGAGAACCTAATTTGTTGAGTATTAAAAATGTCATTTTCAAAACTGTTACATAAAATCTGTGTGAGTCTAAACTGAACTGCCTGCAATTTAAGAGTGCAAATAATTGTCTTATTACTTCCGCTGCACATCATACGTACTCTGATCTGGGATCAACATGTGGTATCAGAGCCAGGTCGGTCTTTCTAGACTGTCCTGTTTTGAGTCACTTAAGACCGGATCCGTACTTCCTTGCACTTTTAATTGTTTGTTAAATGTGATTAGCGAGCAGGTTATCATAAGATAATGATGAATTTCCCAAGCCTTCCCAAGTACAAATCGGAAAAGTTCGAAGTATGGAAGAAAAGATGTCTCATTCAACTGAGAGCTCAACATCCAGAGATGGATGATGTCTTGAAGACTGGACCCCTGAAGATCCAGAAGCTAAAAATCCAGCTCGCAGGAACAGATGGTCCAGGTGGTGTCGAAATGATAGATAAACCACTAGAAGAATGGACACTCGATGACAGGAAATGTCATCAGCTGAATCCCTTTGCTCAAGAAATGATCATGCAATCTCTCCCTGAATCTCTTTTGGATGAAGCCATACAGAACAACAGCGCTAAAGAGTTATGGGACTGGATCAACGAGCTTACCAAGGAAACAGAAGCCATGAGACGTAACAAGAAACAAATTTGCATTGACAAATACGAATCCTTCCAGATGTTGCCTGGCGAAATGATCAAATCGATAGAAGCAAGGTTCAACGCTATTGTTGGCAAAATGAAGAATCTTGGAAGAGAGGAAAAGGTGGCTGACATGAACTCAAAAATTCTTTCAAGACTGCCGAAGGAAGACTGGTTTGTAAAAACCACCAGTTTAAAGACAATGGATCTCTCAAAGATGTCAACCAAAGAATTGTTCGCCGAACCTCAAGCCCATGAATGGGATATTCAGATGGTGAACGGGAATGAAGCTGTGAGAACTCCAAATTCAACAACTGATGGTGATGCAGCATTCTTCGTAAAGAGAGACTTCCAAAGGCGACTAAAGAGGCCAGTTCATTTCGAGAAAACTTCCTATCAACCCTCACCAGCAAAGGACGCCTCTACCTCAGTTCCAAAGAAGGAAACTGAAGTGTCAGTTGCCAAACTGGAGGAACAAATGAGGAACCTGGCCATACTTCTCGAGAAGGCCAAAGGAAAAGGGAAAGATACTCAGTCCAGTGAGCAAAGGTTCACAAGGAGAGAGCCACGCACATGCTATGAATGCAACTCTCCAGACCATCTGAAGTACGAATGTCCTCTGGTCTCTCAGGATGAGAGAGAAAGACTGAAGATGATGTTTGAAAGGAGAGCATCTAAAGCTGTGGCCCAAGCAATGCTCACAAGAACTGAAGTGCCAGACGTACCAGACCATGATGATGGGTGTTACACATCTGAGGACGAGAATGATGAGGAAGCGCTTCTTGTATTTATGATGACAATCGATGGAGATGCAACCGACGAAGAAGACAATGCCTCGAACTGCGAAATAGTGGTAACAACCCATCTACCCTCCTCACTTGCATCTACATGCTTTGAAGAAAACTTTGAATTTAGTCGCTCAAATTCAAAAGATGTTTTACTTAAAAATATTATTAAAGAAGTAGAAATTTTTCATGAGATTAAAGATGAATTAGTTTGTGAAAATGCCTCACTAAAATCAGAAATTTTGGTTTTGACCAATGAAATCGAAAGAACGAGGTCAATAAGTGAGGAACTAGAAAAACTCAAAGAAGAACATTCAAATCTTCTTAAAGACTTTGAAAGTATTTCAAAAGAATGTGATTCCTTGAAGAAAACCGAACCCGTCAAATGTGAATGTACTTTCAAAGAGGGTTCTAGGAAACTAGATAAAATTCTGAGTGTTCAAAAACAATGTTTTGATAAATGTGGAATTGGATTTTTAGAACATCAGAATGGAACATCCATGAACATACATGCATTCACTTCTGGGACTAAGAAAACACCTTTGCGCTCTGTCAAAGCCAATCTTATTCCAAGTCATATGTTGGGGAAAGGAAATGTCAATCTCAAAGAACCAGTAAAGCAAAGTGTCAAGACCAAATGCTGGTCAAAGATTGACCCTAAATTGGCAACTCGACAGTATGATAACACAGTTCGTAAACTGTCTAAACCAACTGTCTAGAGGAGAAATAACTTTTCATCAAAATGGACAAGCGTAGTGTTTCATATGCAAGGAATCCAGTTTTACCAACAAGAACGACTAAGAAACATGTAAATATTACAAGGAAGTCTGTTCGACAATCGCATAGAAATTCGAGAAGTTATGATAGACCACAGTTCTATTATAACAGTCATCCGAATAGGGGGACACCTATTTGAGGCCTGAGTAGAGACAGTTTTACTCTCAAAAGACTATGATGGCTAATCACCCGAGAACAGTTTCTTGAGACTCTTTCCAAAATAGTCGTTCTAGGAAGAGTTCACAAACCACAACCTTTCATAACAAGCATTCAAATAGCTTACAGTATTTTTGAAGAAGGGTTGGTCATTCATCAATAAATGATCTGGTTTCACGAACTGTAAAAGTGAAACAGGTCTGGATACCAAAAGGATGGATCCAGAAAACTGACTTTGCAGAACCCGAAAGGATACGGGGACCTAAATAATTTTTCTGTCTTGCAGGGACCAAGTTCACAAAAGAAAGCAAAATCATGATATTGGATAGTGGATGCTCGACACACATGACAGGAGAAAAGGATCTATTCAAGAATCTAGTAAAGTTCAAAGGAGCTTCGGTCACCTTTGGGAACAAGGCCAAGGGTCAAGTGATTGGAAAAGGATGCGTGGAGCATAATGGAATCATTATTCAGAATGTGTCATTAATCACCAATTTGAAGCACAATCTTCTAAGTATAAGCCAACTGAGTGAGAATGACTATATTGTCAGCTTTGAAGAATCAGAATGCCACATCATAGACAAGGTGACTCACAAGACCATAATCAGAGGAATCAGGAAAGGAGGTTTGTACATTGTTGATTGGTCCAGTGGAGAAGGGGGAACCTGCCTCCTGGTGCAAAGTTCCTCAGAAGGAGTAAACTGGTTGTGGCACAAAAGACTGAGTCATTTGAACTTCAACTCAATTAGAAATTTGGCAAAACATAATTTAGTGGAAGGATTGCCACAGTAGAAGTTCCAGAAAGAAGAAGTTTGTAAAGCTTGTCAGCTTGAGAAACAAATCAGAGCCTCCTTCAAGAACCGGCCAGTTACAGCTAGCACAGAACGTATCTTGGAACTGCTCCACATGGATTTGTTTGGTCCAGTCACTCCACCTACTATTGGAAAGAGGAAGTATACTTTGGTAGTAGTTGATGACTACTCAAGATATACATGGGTGGTGATGCTCAAATCCAAAGACGAAGTCAAAACTCAGCTGCCAGAACTGATTACTCGTCTTCAGAATGAAAAAGGGGTTACAGTTAAGAGGATAAGGTCTGACAATGGAACAGAGTTTTGCAATGGACCCCTTTTGGATTTCTGCGCTAAAATTGGAATCGGTCATGAGAAGTCCACTCCGAGAACTCCTCAACAAAATGGTCTTGCTGAGCGGAGGAATCGAACGCTCAAGGAAGCAGTAAGGACAATGATGGCCGACACCTACCTTGGAAAAAGATTTTGGGGAGAAGCCTTGATGACAGCTTGTTACACGCAAAATCAAATTGCATTCAACACGCGGCTGCACAAAACTCCCTACGAAATCTACATTGGTCGTAAGCCTTCCATAGCTCATCTTCGTACTTTTGGTTCTCCATGTTATATTCACAACAATGGGAAGTTCAAATTGAATACCTTCAGCCCTAAGGCTGATGAAGGAGTGTTCCTAGGGTATGGATATCCTTCATATAAAGGATATAGGGTATTCAATAAGACAACCCAGCTTGTGGAAATAACTTGTCATGTTGTTTTTTATGAAGCTACTCTAGTGCGCAGGACACTTCAAGAGCTGGGTCTGGAAAATCATGAGATCAAGGATGTCAATGAGGAACCTAGAATTGATCTTGATCATAATCAGACAGTTCCTCTGACTAGATCTATGAATGATATTTTGGAGACTCCAGTAGGCTCGGCTGAAACCCAAACAGCCAAGAGGGCCAATGATGTCAATGCCATTGCTGAGGCCTTAAAGTTAATTAACATCGAAGACTATAATGAAAAGAAGCCCCCTGGAATAAATGCAACGGCTTTAGAAGCGGAGCAAACTGATACCAAGGAGGTCAACCTTGAGATCGCAGAAGGTACAGCCACAACGGAAGAGAAAGTTCCTGACCAGAATCTTGATGCTAATCAGAATGGTGTTCCTGAGCAAGGAGATGAAGCAGCTCCTGAACCAGGAGATGAAGCAGCTCCTGAACAAGGAGATGAAGCAGTTCTAGAACAAAGAGACAAAGCAGTTCCAGAACTGAGAGGTGAACCATCTCATGAGGAACGTCCTAAAACTTCTGAGAATCCAGGTGCTACTGCTGAAGTCGCACCAGTGAAGAAGCCTAGTTGGTTAAAAGATCATCCCACTGAAGCCATCTTGGATTATATTATAAATCATGTTCGAACCAGACAAGGCACTGCGTTAATGTCTTGCTTCTTATCTTATATTGAACCGATGAAGATTTTTGAAGCTCTTCAATCTACAGACTGGATAAATGCGATGCAGGAAGAACTAAATGAGTTCACTCGCAACAATGTGTGTATCTAGTGGATCGACCTACACATCAGTCTTTGATTGGTACCAAATGCATCTTCAAGAATAAAAGAGACAAGACCGGTACCATCGTTCGGAACAAAGTAAGACTAGTTGCTACGGGATATGCGCAATATGAAGGGATAGACTTTGATGAAACATTCGCACCACTTGCTAGACTGGAAGCTATTCGTCTATTCTTGGCATATGCAGCTTATTATAACTTCATAGTTCTTCAAATGGATGTGAAGAGTGCATTCCTCAATGGCGAATTAAAGGAAGAGGTCTACGTCGAACAGCCCCCAGGTTTCGAGCAAGGAAACCAAGTCTACAAACTAAGGAAAGCCTTGTATGGATTGAAGCAAGCACCTAGAGCATGGTATGAAACTCTCTCTCAGTTTCTACTCAAGAATGGATTTGAAAAGGGTGCAATCGACCGCACTTTGTTCAAGATAAAGGATGGAGAGGACATCCTGCTTGTTCAGATCTATGTAGACGACATCATCTTCAGAAGCAGAAACACCAAGTTATGTGAAAAGTTTGCTCATTTGATGCAGAATAAATTTCAAATGAGTATGATGGGCAAGATAAAATATTTTTTTGGTTTACAAGTTGATCAGTCTGACGAAGGGATTTTTATTAGTCAGAAGAAGTATACTCAAGATTTAATCAACGAGTTATGTCCAGAGAAGACAAAGTCACTAAAGATTCCTATGAGCACCAGTTCTCATATCACTCTCGATGAAGAACGAGAACCTATTGATCCAACTGCTTATAGAGGAATTATTAGGTCTCTACTGTATCTAACAGCCAGTAGACCCGATATATCTTATGTTGTGGGAGTCTGCGCAAGATTTCAAGCGAATGCTAAGAAGTCCCACATGGAAGCAGCAAAGAGAATCGTGAGATACCTTAAGAAAACTGAGTCTTTAGGTATCTGGTATCCCAAAACTGATGGAATCATGCTGAATGGATTCTCTGATTCAGATTTTGGAGGCTGCAGAATCGACAGGAAGAACACAAGTGGAACATGTCAGTTTTTAGGTCATAAACTGATCAGCAAGAAGCAACATTCCGTGGCTACGTCGACCACTGAGGCTGAATATGTGGCAGCAGCCAGTTTTTATGCCCAAATGTTGTGGATAAAGTAGCAGCTTAAAGATTATGGAATAGACACTGGATGTGTTCCTATTTACTACGACAACAACAGTGCAGTTTCTATTTCGAAGAATCCAGTTCTATACTCCACGACGAAACACATTGATATTCGTCATCATTTCATTCGAGATCGTGTTGAAAAGGAGGATGTCTCGGTGGATTATATTAGAATTGAGGACCAGTTAGTGGATATCTTCACCAAACCGCTACCTGAGGCTCTATTTAAAGAGCTATGCATCGAACTAGGTCTTTTGGAGTTTGATAAGATCTCAAGAGAAGTAGATGATAATTGATTGATGCAAAACAACTATTGAACTGAGTATGTTAAATCTGACAAGATCTTTAATTAGGCCAGTTGTACAATTTGCAAGTATGTTCGATCAATGTTTGAGTCGAAGTGAAAACGACTACTTCATTCATTAAATAAAGAGGAGGATACATTGTCCAAGCAAAATAAATGAAGTTTACATCTACGGGAAGTAGGAGGAAGCACATTTTGATGGGTAGTAGTTGATGGCAATCAGCTTAGATCCGTCTTCTGTGAAGAGAGGGATCCGCTTCTCAATGAGCCAGCCCAGTTGCATGCCGTATGGGATGGTGACCTCAGGAAGATTTTAAAAGGCCATCATCAGGCGGTCAAAGATAAAAGCTGCCCAATCTACTTCAGCCTGATCCTCAAATGCCATCATTGCTTTCCATACCAGCGGTGAAAAGTCCATATCCAGAAGGGTGTTGTCAACCACCATCTGGTTAATTATGTCAAAGGTCGCTTTATATTGCGGCTTGAGGAAATTTCTAGTCACAGTTGGATGGAAACCGACCTCCGCTACCCTCCACCGCTGCCCCGCTGACCATTCAGGTGCTACGTCATCCTTGAGATAGTCTTTGACCGAGATGCAGCCTTGTTTAAGCCCAAACTCAATAGCAAGATAATCAGTAGTCAAAATGAACTCCTCTTCATTGAGATTGAAGTAGATCTCTTTCTCCGTGATCGTAGAGTTGTAGGCAAGCACCTTCAATAAGTCTCTGTGGAAGGAATGAGGTTCCTTGGCCACAAAGGTTTCAAGATGGTTAGCCTGCAGTTTTTCCAGCACTTCGTTGAAGACGATGGGAGTATTCCAGTTCTGTTGCTAGAATCCACCATAATCCAGGATTTTGTTCCTTTGGATAGAGATTTTCGCAATATCGTTCACAATGTCAGGTGAAGGATCCATTTTCCCCTAAGATGTTACATGAAGCAAAGAAACCTGTGCTAATATGAAGTGATAGGTGGAAATCTTCCTCCAATCGGTTCATCGTCTACAACAAAATCAATATCAAATGAGCGACTCGAAAGCTCAGATGGATAGACTAGCCGATTTATGAAGAAGGGCTCAGGAAAATGAAGAGGACAAGTAGTATATTACTTCGTGTCAAAAGTATTTATTGGAAATCTCCATGCGACGATCGATGAATCAGAATTAAATGCCAACCACTGCGTCGCATCACTTCTAAATGGACATGATGACAGGAAGACAGAAGGCTAAGAGTATAGCCTCATTGTCTAGCTAAATCATGGAGGTACGACGATGATCTCCTAGATGTCACACGTAATTTCTTGGAAAGGAGTTCAAACACTGGAAGTTCACATAACTGCGCTGAGGAAAATTGTATGATATGTACAATGGTTAGTGTGTGCTATTAGGAGCTCATTCAAGAATGGAACAAAGAAACAGTTCTATTTCATTTCATTGGAAAGGAGTACATTATGGAAGCAGAAATGTTAAATCATACAAAAATATAAAAAGTTGATTCAATCAGCGAGAGGGACGAGGCCTTGGAGGATGAAGATCGGAGTCCTCGATGTTGGTTCTACCTTGTCAGACAAAGGCCAACATTCATTTCCAGACTGGAGGAGAGAAGTCCCTGTCAAAGGGTTACCAACGATCATGTGATTGATGATATCGAAAGTCACTTGATATCGTGGCATCAACCAATATGATGAGACTTTAGGATGGAATTTGACGTCAGCACCCTTCCATGTATGCCATGCAGACCATTCAGGAGCCGTCTCATAATGGAAGCAGTTCATAAGTGGTGTACGACCACGAGGGAGCCCAAAGTCATTGGAAAATGACTCAGGAGACCAGCATATCTGTCAACCATTAATGTCACCAAAGATTTTGCCTTCCTCAGAAACATGACTAGTATAGTCGAATACCTTCAGCGTACTCTCCCGAAATTTGAAAGGCCTTTGGCTCACAAACATCTCAAGACCGTTGGCTTTCAAACCTCTCATTATCTCTCTGAGCAACTGTGGATCAGTCCAATACTGGACTTCCAATCCAGGCCTATGGAAGATCTTGTTACGATCGATGGAGATTACATCCGCAGAAAACATATTATTTGGAGGATCGAAGTTGAAGTAATTTTATCAAGAATCTGAGAGTTAAATGGATAAGTGTGTATCAATGCTTTGGCGAAGGTGTACGTATAGATGAAATCATGCAACATTCGAGACAATGATTTCTCTCTTAAATAAGAGATATGACGATTCCATGACGTCACAACGCTCCATGGCTCCAAATTGGAATTTGAAAGGTCAACATTAAATGCTTGACAACTGCGGTATATCAATAAAATTTTGGAAATGTGTTTGACAGTTCAACAGGTGACAGACACATGTCAGAAAATATTCATCCGATAGAAGTAAGGTTCCATTGAAGAAGATCTTAAGGATACGCAGCAAACCATTCATTGACAATAAAAGATGGTGCAAGTACATATACAAAAAAGGGAGCAAAATACATTAGTTCAGCTATTTTTTCCTGGAAGACAATCAAGGTGTGGACATTCTCTTAGTTGGATAGTAGTCGGATCCAACTAGGTTCGGCAGACCTTTCCTCAAACAGGGAATGTGTCTCTCAAGGAGCCAGCTCAGCTGCATACCATAGGGGACAGCATTTTCAGGCAGTTTCAGCAGCGCGGTTCTCAGGCGTTCGAAGATGAACCCTGCCCAATCCACCGGAGCTTGGTCCTCAAACGCCAGCATTGCCTTCCAAATAGATGGCAAGAAGTCAGTTTCATTCGGAGAGTTACACACCACCATTTGGTTGACAACGTCATAGGATACCCTGTAACGTGGCTTGAGAAATCCACTTGATACAGTTGGAAGAAAATCAATGTTCCATATCCGCCAATCCTGCCAAGCTGACCATTCCGACGTCGTCTCCTCCCACCGATAGTGCACTCCTCCCACCGATAGTGCACAACTGACGATCCACCTCGAGGAAGCTCAAACACGTCTGCAAAATAATCAGCTGACCAGGAGAAATCCACTCCATTGATATTGCAGAAGATCTTCTCATCAGAGACTGTGGCATGGAAGGCAATAAGAGTTACTGTTACAAAACGCTCAAGATCATTTGCCCTTAAGTTATCCATCAATCTGTCGTGAACTTCTGGAATCCTCCAGTACGAATCACGAAGCTCTTTCTCATCTAGTACCTTGTTACTCTGGATGGAAATCTTCTTCATTTCCTTGGTTAGGTTAAAGGGGGAAGAAGAAGTTGAGGAAGACATATTTCTAGAAGTTCGGATATACTTTGGAAGATGGATCGTGTGGATTTTCGACCTTGGCAAAGGCATATTTATAGGCTATAATGTGCATTGATCAAAAAGGTGGCAAATCACTTAAATGTCGGATATGACTCCTCACAATTCAGAGTCAAAAACCGATGAGTCAGCATTCAATGCCCACCAACCACATCGAGCCATACAGATTGGATATATGCGTATAAGATCAGGAGTCCATGACCTCAGAGTCAGATCAAGGGTCAAAATTGCAATCATATCGACTCCCATACTCCATATTTAAGTCCAAGAACGAAGTTCAAGAACCGACTGGAGACTACCTGAAGAAATTGTCTAGGTCACAGTGCTATTTATAAAAAAAAAACAGTTTCTAACTGGCAAGTAAAGGGGTACAGCAGTCCAGTTCTTCACTCTAAAGATAGTTTTGAATTATTTTCAGCAGTTTTATGCGTACATGGAATAGAGAAAACTGTCTTAGTCAATGGCATGAATTTTCAAATTTGACGAAGTTTTCGGCTGCATGTCACATTTAATGCGGACAACTCAACAGCGTATATCTCGGAGCCACGTCAACCTTCCCATGCGCTACTGAACGGTGTGCCAGACGATGTGAAACATTGCCTACGTCAGCATCTATCTCCATCGCTGGATGCAAAAAGGGGTTTCAATCTCAGCCTATGATTTTGCTAGATGAGCGTTCATCAAAACCCCTTAAACCCTTTTTGTCGTCGTCTTCGACATTCACTCCTGGACTCTCCAATCTCAAAAAATCGTTTCTTCAAGAAAATCTGAGGTTTCTAATGCAATTCTTCTAACCATCACTCCCTCTCCAATCATGCCAAAAAAAAAGATTCAAATCAGAGATACCAGCATCTCTGATAATCCAGAACCAATCAGTCACTGAGGAAACCTCCCAAGACGAACTATTCCAAATAGTGGATGAAGCTGAGCTTACCGACCATCAGTTCAGGATATCTCAAGTCGTAAAGGAGAAAATCCTAAATTAGAAGGATTTCACCTCTATCACGACAGACACGGCGATTGCTCAGGAGATCGCTGCAAAGCTAATAAAGGAGAATCTAACGCGGTTTCTAACTGCCAGTCCCCGGCGATTCAATCCAAATCATGTAGCTGAGTTCTATGAAAATGCAATATTTTACGAAAATAATCGGTTCTTCCAGACGAAGGTTGCATCAAAGGACATAAAAGTTGATCCTGACCTAGTCGCTCAACATTTCCATCTACCAAAGGCAAGAGTCCACATCTCCAGCTATCACCATAATGATAAAGAGGTTCAGAAGACTCATTGGTTGAAGTGGAAGAAGCCCAAAACTAATGAACAATTCAGAACCGCCACTAAGGTATCTACATTGAACCCATGTTATAAGACACTCAGTGAGATAGCTCTAAGGACAATATATTGTGGGATTGGATCTTTATCTGAGTTAAGCAGTCCCAAAGATGCTCTGATGATGGCTCTTGATGACTGCCCTGGAGGAAATTGGGCAGAATATATATTTGGGTGATTTTTGGAAAATGCAAAGAAAAATAAGCGCATCCAAATAAATGGCAAGTTTTTGTCAAGTGTCGGTTTTGGGTTGAAGGTCAGCTACCTTCTTGAGAGCATTCTCGGAATACAAAATGAGGGGGAAGATCTCGTACCATCTGATTTCATTCCACCAAAAGATCCAGTCTACCGTCAAAGGAAGAAAGGAGGTGACAGTGATATGACAGTTTTGACGACAAGGAAGTAGATGCTGAGACGTCTGAGAGCCTTGCTACCATTCCGACAGTTCGAACTGTTGAGGATCCCAAGAATGCTAAGAAAACTGGCACCTCAGCTCCAAAACATGAACATAGGCGAAAAGGGGTGAAAAGGGAACAAACAGAGATAAACTCTGGAGAAAGATCACTTCAAACTGTGAAAGGCAAAGAACCTATTCGTGATCATCCCCAGTGTCAGAAGAAGAAAAAGACGGATCATGAAAAATCAATAAAGAAAATTGTCAAGAAATTGAAATTCGATGCTACACTTGAAGGAGCTGGCCAGTCCTCCAAACTACCAGAGAGAGCCCTGAACCCGGAGCACATGTTTGTTCATAGTACCGAATGCCTTCAACATAAGGATCTTGGAAACTACACAACAGACAGGCACATGGATTCTGAAGAGATGACATGCTCCTCATCAACTAACTCTGAGAAAATAGCATTTCAAAGATCAGAACAGCTCAAGGATGGCAGGACCACTTCTGAAGATTCTGAAGATGAAGAAAAATCAACTAAGGAAGCAAAACAAGAGAATATCCCCTTATTGAATTCAGGGGGAACCGATCAAAATGTTACTCAACAAGAGATTGCTACAAACAGAGAAGCATCACATCTGCAAACCATAAGGCGAACGATGTTAGAATATCATGCTATCCTTGAACAACTGAATGAGCAGCGTAAGAAATTAAACGAAAAGGAGAAAATGTTCAGGACACGTCTCTATCAACTTGAAAAGGAAGAAGAACTAAAACTTGAGAGACTTAGAAAAGAAGAAAAAGAACGGATAAGAAAACAAGAAGAAGAACGGTTAAGAAAAGAAGAGTAAGAAAGGATTAGACAAGAAGAAGAAGCAGCTGCTGAACTGCAGAGAAAACAAGAAGAAGAAGAAGCTGCTAAACTGAAAAGAAAGCAAGAAGAAGAAGCAGCAGTTGAACTTATAAGGAAAGAGGAAGAAGCAGCGGCTGCTGAAGCAACTAGAAAAGAACAAGAAGACGCTTCTGAACGGGAAAGAATTACAGCAGGAGAAGTAGCCAAGTAAAAAAGAGGAAGAGGAAGCAAATAGCAAAGCTCACCCTCAACAAGATCCCTCTACTGCTACATCTCAGAGTCAAACTGGTGGAGACTCTAGAATACTGGCTACACTTGAGAGAACAATGTCTCCCGATCCCATCTCTGTGGTTGTACCTCATCTACCCCTTGAAGTTCTACAACAGGAAATGGATAAGCGTTACTTTACTACTTTGATTTTGTCAAAATGGGGGAAGAGAGAAGAGATGAAATCGTGAAGCTGCAGTTGAAATTGATTGAGAAACGAGATGAGGAGGTGAAAAGGCGAGAAGTAGAGCAAAAATTGTGTGACGAAGAGATAAAAATGCAACTAGAAGCACTGAAGGCTTCTAGAGCGCAAGAGATGAAAATATTCATGGAAATGGCTTCAAATCGGTATGTACAAGCCAGATCTTCCACTTCTACCGCAACTTCCTCAATGCCAAAGGACAAGGATCAGGACAAGCAAAAGGAGTAGTTCTTTTGATCTGATTTTTTTGTGGGGAAGATCAATTAGAGTAGGTCGAGTATAGAAGAAACTAGAAGCACTGAAGGCTTCTAGAGAGCAAGAGATGAAAATATTCATGGAAATGGCTTCAAATCGGTATGTACAAGTCGGATCTTCCACTTCTGCCGCAATTTCCTCAATGCCAAAGGACAAGGATCAGGACAAGCAAAAGGAGTAGTTCTTTTGATCTGATTTTTTTGTGTATGTCTTCTTTTGTTACCGCAATTTTAAAACTTTTCATGTACTTGTAATCGAACTTATATATAGTGAAAAGAGAAAAACTGTTGGTTTGAAGACAACTACTCATTGTCTCTTACCTTGATTCTTGATTGGCTGAATTCACATGTTCCAGTGTGATCAGCACCTTGTTTTCTTATCGCTCTAATTTGATTTAAGTTAATCGAGAATGTTCTCTCCCATTCAGGGGGAAGATTAATTAGAGTATGTCGAGTATAGAAGAAGCACAGTTCTGAGTAGTGTTAGAGTGACAAAACCTGTAAACTCAGATCAACTGCATCTTCTTGCCGACTCAGATAGACTTAGAGATATGGTTTTGACAACATCAAAAAGGGGGAAATTGTTAGGTGTTGATGTAGAAATCACACCTTTAAAATTGATGTTTTGATGTGTCAAAATTGTGTATCAAAGTCTAGGCCTTAGAGTTATTACCTCATGTATTCCTTGTATAGGATGATCGAGTTGTAATAGTCTAGGAGAAGAAAACTGTCAAAAACCGTGGAACTGTTTTTGAAGTAGAAGCCATCCTGACGAGAAAAACTGAGCAGAGTAATGAATACGGAAAACTGAATAGACAGTATTCCAACTAGCAAGGATTGTTATATCAAGAAAAACTGTGGATACAGTTTTCATATAAGAAACTGTTGAGAGGCGCTCACAGTTTCTAATCAGGACAACTTCACGTCATAGGAATAAATGAAGAGCAAAGATGCCAATCAATCATAAAAGAACATTAAAGAAGTAAAAAAGAAACACTCAGTTGTGACTGGCGTACAACGTTGTTCGGCGTCTGACAAATCAAGTACAAACTGCCCTGCAAAAAGGACGACAGTAGTTTAGAAAAGGCAGAGGAGCAGGTCTACTTTTCAGAGAAGGATGGACTCTGATTGAACATCCTTCAAAATATCTCTACCGTCTATTTTCAAATTTCCAACTATAAATAGCAGGAGATTCAGAGACAAATATACAACTTCGAACACAATAAAAGCTTGTCGTTACTCTGACGAACTAAAAACTCAAACACATTGAAAGCTCTCAATCGAACGGCATTACTTCTGTGGTTCATTTATTGAACACGAGACATTTATTGCTTAAGTAATCTTCTGAGATTCACCGTGTGACCTAGTGTGCACGAGGATTAAGTCTCCTGACTTAGTCTACATTCTTGGTGTTCCCACTTTCTAAGTGAGAACACAACAGCCTTCCTTTCTGAGGAAAATAAGGTTATCACGGGCAACTGTCAACCAGCTTACGTTATGGGAAGAACTGAACCATCCACCCACCGGAGAAGGAGAAGGGAGGTTTGTTCTCAATCCTTTCCGACGACTTCCAATTCTGAGGAGACTTCGAGGAGGTACCTGGCTTCGAGGAATTGAAGAAGGAGTGAAGAACAACAGCCTGGGCGAGTGATCCATTCTGCTGTGGACGATGGTTTCTACAGCATTTGGCTATAGATCGTGAGGATTGTATCTTCATTACTTAGTGAATTACCGGATCAATTTCCGAAGAGTGGACGTAGGACTTAAGGCTCCGAACCACTATAAATATCCTGTGTCATTTACAGTTTACTTAAATACGCACTTTACAGTTTACATTTGTGTTTCGAAACCTTCACCACTTGTCTAAAAAGTGTTGAAGTGTATAACTGTTGACTGCTCATATCTGTAAATTGAGAACCTAATTTGTTGAGTATTAAAAATGTCATTTTCAAAACTGTTACATAAAATCTGTGTGAGTCTAAATTGAACTGCCTGCAATTTAAGAGTGCAAATAACCGTCTTATTACTTCCGCTGCACATCATACGTACTCTGATCTGGGACCAACAACTTTTGTTAAAGAATTATATCCTCCTTTGCTGACTCACCCGTTAAGTGCCACATGACATTGTCTCACTGCCACATGGCACCACATCAACACCATGTTGCAATGATGTGTCATTATTTACTATATTTTTTTATTATTTTAATTTAATTATAAATGTATGACTATTTTTAATCTTAATCTTTTTAATAATATTTATTTTATTTTCTTCATGTACAATTAAGGAATATTTATTTTTTACATTAAAATATAATTAAATAATAAAATTAATATATTTGAAAAAGAGTGAATATTTATTTTTAATTAAAATATTATTTAAATATATATTTATATATATATATATATATATATGTTTCGAATAATGTTTTTTATTTTTTAACTTAGTCTTTTATTCTTAATAAAATTTTAATGAAGAAAATAAGAAATATATACTATTAATAATTTAACTATAAAAATATTAAAATTAAAAAAATACATTAATAATTAAATTAGAATGAGGCGCCGTGTGACACTAAACGGATGAGTCAGTGAATGAGGATATAATTCCCTAACAGAAATAAAGTTGGGGATATAATTCCCTAACTTTAAAACTCTGTGATATATTTTCCTAATTTGTGAAAGATGGAGATATACTCGTATTTAGTTTTTATTCATTAAAATTCCGTATAATGTAAATTGTTTTCGATATTATACGTCAAACTGTATATACATTCAATAAAAATAAAAATAAATATATCAAACACAAAGTCTAATAGATTTGATTTAAATATTATCCTATAGTAGTATCATATTTTTATTATTTTAAAAA
>JAPKLW010004090.1:0-30865 GCA_026898455.1 Plectranthus barbatus
TATTGTGAATATAACATGTAGAACCAAATGCACGTAGATGAGTTATAGAGGGCTTATGACCGTGATACACTTCATAGGGAGTCTTGTTGAATCTGCTTGTGACAACACTCCTATTCTGTGTGTAGCAGGCCGTCATGACTGCTTCACCCCAGTATTTAGCAGGAAGTTTGGAATCTGCTAACATTGATCGAACGGCTTCCTTCAGCGTCCGATTCCTTCTTTCTGCTAACCCATTTTGTTGAGGAGTCCTTGCTGTAGATTTTTTATGTGATAATCCAGCTTCAGCGCAGAAATCCATCAGCACTCCATTACAGAATTCTGTTCCATTATCGGATCGAATTCGCTTTACAGTAACTTCTTTACTGTTTTGCTCTTTCAGAATCAATTCTGGCAAAATAAGCTTCACTTCGTCCTTTGTCTTTAACAAGCGTACCCATGTGTACCTGGAGAAATCATCAACCACCACTAGTGTATATAGACGTTTACTTACAGTGGGTGGTGTGACTGGACCAAAAAGATCCATATGAAGCAATTCCAGAACCCTTTGTGATGTCTCCTTTTCAGGATTTGTTTTGAAGGATGATTTGGTCTGTTTTCCTTGTTGACAAGATTTGCATACTCCTTCTTTGCGGAAGGTCTCATTTGGTAGACCTATAACAAGCTTATTTTTGGCAAGATGGTTAATAGTTTTGAAATTTAAATGATTGAACCTCTTATGCCATAGCCATGTTGTCTCCTCCTTATTGAGAGCTAAAAAGCAGGAATGTTGTTGACCGCTTTGCCAATCGACTATATATAATCCACCTTTGCGGATGCCTCGTAGTTTTACTTCTCCTGAAACAGCATCAGCAATAGCACAACCAGTATTTTTGAAAGATACAATATACCCGTTTTCACATAGTTGACTAATGCTGAGTAGATTATGCTTCAGGTTGGAGACGAGTGCTACGTTGACGATTCTTAAGCCATTCCTTTCAATGCAACCTCGTCCAACAACTTCTCCTTCACTGTTGTCTCCGAATTTGACTTTTGGACCGTTGAATAATCTTCTTATGTCTGAGAACAATTCTTCGTTCCCGGTCATATGAGCAGAGCAACCGCTATCTAGGACCCATTCATTGGATATGCACGTTCCCGTAGCTATGGAGTCCTGTTCCTGCAAGCGAATCAAGTGAATTTAGGTACCCGTTTAGTGTCGGGTCCTGCAGGATTAGCGTGAAGCATAGTTCCTTTCGGAACCCACATCTTAGTGATCTTCAAGACTTTTGTCTTGGTTTCACTATTGACCACTTTCTTGACCTTTGACATAAAGTTTCTATTTCTAGGTGAATGAATATATTCAGCCGTCCTTGCCCTTGAAATAGAATGTATAATGGGCTCAGGCTTTGCATAGATATTTCTTCTATGCGATGTATACTGCGGGTAGCTAGGTCTCACAGCATTGTACTGTGCAGGTCTTCTCTGATGAAGATTAGGATGTACTATCTTTGCGTTGAAGTTAGAACGCTCAGTACTCCTAGGATTGGTTGAGTAGTGTTTAGCATATGCTCTAGAATTCCTCTGCTGAAGTTTATCAAATACTTGCCTATTATTCATCATTTGAGTCTTCTGCTGAGGCTTAGAGTTGCGTCCAGCATTTGTCCTTGGGATCCTCTGCTGAGGTCCATTGGATAAAGGCCTAGCAAACTCTGTCCTCTGCTGAGATCCAGCAGATGAACCATTGGCTGTCTTTGATACAGACCTCTGCTGAGTTCTAATGGGCATATTCTGCTGAGAATTACTTTTTGGTTTAGCTGATGGTTCAGCAAACATAGTTTCAGCAGTCACTACTCCTTTACCTTTCTCAGTAGAGCTATATCCAGCAGTTACAAACAAAATTGGATTCTTTTTAAAAAAATTACCATTGATTTTTGGCATTCTTTTTGATGATTCGCATCCAAGTCCAGACCTATCAGAGTGATGTCTTTGACTACTCACAAGGGCATTGAGAGCAGCCTTGCTGGATGCATACATGCAAATACAATCCTCTTTTGGTTTGTTTTTTAAAGCTTGATTTTCCTTTTCTAACGTTTGAAATTTTTCTGACAACTGCGAGAGATCTTCTTTTAATTTGAAAAATTCTTCACTTTCTAACCTTAGTCTTTCGACTTCCTCGGTTAAACTTGTAATGTGAAGTTTTAATGAGGCGTTTTCTCCCACAATTTCATTTTTGATTTCATACATTTTTGCAAATTCTAATGATAGCTGCACTAAATAGTCTTCTTCGGAATCGAAATGTGATTCCTCCGATTTGTCTATAATTTGATTGCTAGATGAATTTGTGGATAGTACCTCTGCTTCCTCAGCAGCGAGAGCTGATTCATTGGTTTCCTCAGCATCATTGTCCGCATCAGCAAACTGATCTTCAGTGATGTCTGCCATTAGTACAAACAGGGCTTCTTCGCTATCTTCTTCTTCTGAAGAGCAGTAAAACTCTTCTTCATCAGCAATCTCCGTCCTGGTTAGCAATGCCTTGGTTACGGCTTTAGCAACGCGTCTTTCGAATCGTTGCTTCAGGCGATCTCGTTCTTCTTTGCTGATCTTTGGGCAGTCATGCTTCAAGTGATCTGGAGAGCCACATTCAAAGCAAGTTCTAATTTTTCGCTCTATTGAGCGATTAGATGTTGATGAGGGGATTTCTTTTGCCTCATTTTCAGCTTTTGCTTCATTCAGCATCCTCTACATTTTCTTCATTTGTTCTTCCAGTTCATTGATCTTTAGATCAACTGCTTGTGTACCTGCACTGGAAGTTCCTTCTTTCGAGGGAGATGCTGGAGTAGGTCTTTCTGGTTTATAGAAAGATCTTTTTGTCTTGAATTTGTTGTAGTACTTCTTAGCGAAGTATGCTAAGTCCTCAGCGTTCCCAACATACTTTGAAGCGGCTTGTGCTACAGCCGTCTCATTCTTCTTCGACTGCTGTATGATAAATTCATGAGCTTTAAGTTGAGCAAATACCTCAGATGTAGTCAAGCTGTTGAGGTCTTTTTCACTCAAACTTGTTACTTTTGCGAACCAGTCATCTCTCGGATATAGTTTGGAAATGATTTTATTGTTCATCTCTCCATTATCATACTTCTTTTCAAGACTCCTGAGTTCTCCAATTGTTGTGTTGAAGCGTTCCTCCATGATTTGAATGGTTTCTCCTGCACACATTGAGAAAGATTCGTATTTGTCTACAGCTACCTGTAATTTGTTACGTCTCATTTGGTCCGTTTCCTGTGAAGACTCGCACACGTAGTCCCACATTTCCTTAGCAGTTTCAAGGTCAAGCGCCTTGTCTTTCATAAGTTTTGGAAGAGAGTCAAGAATGAGTTTCTTTGCCACGTGCTCTAGTTGAGCTCTCTTTTTGTCTTCACTTGTGTATTCATCAAATGGTTTAGGAACCATTTCAGGTCTTGGAGGTCTTGGTTCTCCTCCAGCAGCATCTTCAGCACGTCCTAGTCCTATAAAAGTGTTAGCTTTCATGATCTGAATAGGACCTCTTACCAGTATGTCTGCCATCTCAGGATGTATGCTCTGAAGTTGTATGAGAGCCATCTTCTTCCAAGATGAGAAGTTCTCTCTGTCATATTCTCCAAGGGAGTAGTTCATCATTTTGTATGCTCCTTGAAAGGTTTCCTGAGCTGAATAGATAAAACAGGAATAAAAGTGCAAAGAAAAAGATAGATCTGGTCTTAAAGCGACTCAGAATTAGTCAGTTTTTCAACCTCCTGCTCTGATACCACTTGTTGGTCCGTAAATATTAGAGTCGTCGTGTTGAAAACTTAACACGAAATGCAGCGGAATAGATTAAAGTTTCTTGCACTTAATGTTGTTAACAAAATGTTTCTTAGCTCAAGTTGTTACTTAAGTTTGCTTACAGATATACTCTAGCAACTCCGTTGCTAGGTTTTAAATCAAGCTTCGAACAGTTAATTAATAAAACAGTAAACAAACACAAGATTTATAGTGGTTCGATCAAATAGATCTACGTCCACTCCTTAGCCGAATCGCTAAGAATTTCACTAGAAAAGTATACAGATTACAAGGAATCGCCTTTCCAGTTAAGTAGACAGTGAGCTTTCGGCCTGGCTACTTGACAGCTATCCTCCGTGAGTCTGAACTTCTCTGAACACAGCTCTGGGCAAGTCAAGGGCACACCTTCGTAAAACTTGTCCTTCGCTAATGAGGCTTTTATAGTTTGCCCCTGAACTTAATAATTGTGCGGCTAATGCCCGTGTGAGTCACAATCTTTCCAAGAGTGACTGTTGGATTCTTTTCTAAAAGAAATGAATCCCAATGATTGAGATATCCTTGAATGCAATCAAGAATATCTTCAATGGAGTGTCAGTACTTCAATGAGCAACACTACAGGTTGTTGGGAGCCTTCAGATAGACTTTAAGACGGCTCTCAACTGACTACTTTTAAGGATCACTTTGTCAAGGGAATCTTTAGCTTGAGCGTTTTTGAATGAGTAAAGTGATTAGAACATTTGTAGATTTGTAAAAGCAGTAGTGTATCCAGTTCTTGAATCTGCCTTTTATAGTTGGAGATTCAAAGTTTTGAATCTCCATATCCGTTAGACACAACGGCTTCTTTCTCCAAGAATGGATTAATTTGATAGAACGCCTTTCTGAGTAGAGATGTACTTCCCACACTACTTAGGGAAAGTCTCGTCCCTTGTGCGTCCTTTTTGTCAGAGTCGCAGTCCGGCTTCAACTTTGCTAAAGGTATATTCCTTGAGATCCTTTGACTTTGATACTTCATTGATATGCTGAAAGGTCCGAATGCCATCTTTTCAGCCAAATGCTGGCGATCCTTGTTTGCTTGTTTCTCTAGCATCTTGTGAGTTGGATGCTGACTCCATCTGCTCGTTGTCTGCTAGGGATTCTTCATAGCATACTAGTCTATTACAACTCAATATATAACTTATACAGGACTTTACAAGTTGTGTTAGACGCTCTAGATTTCAGCAAATGATCGACCATCTAAATAAGGTTTGATTCAACAAAACCTTTTACAAATAAGTCCTAAGGAAGATTTTAGGGATAATTCCCAACAACTCGTGCCTGAACTTAATCAGCCTGCAGGACTTTGGCACGATGAATGTTATTGAGCTCCTCAGGGAATGTCCCCATCCTATTACTCGGATATGGTTACCTAAGTTCAGTCTCAGGCGGTACTACACGAACTTAATCACATAAGCACGCTTGGAAAGCTGTAAATAATAAAAGCAGTAAAACATATTTTTCCTATTATCTACACATGCTTAATTGCGCACATAAATAAATCACATATCATACGAGGACAATTAAGGCAAACAAAAATTCCTCGTGGCCCCAAAATAAATAGAAAATAAAAATCTATCTATTACAAATTTAAATTTTGAATTTAATGGATAAATTCAAATCTTCTCAAATCTTCAAGGGCCTCCAAATCTTGATACACCAAATCTTTTGGATTTTTAGGCCTTTGTGATCTGATGATTTGCCCTAACCCTAATACAAACCTAGGGTTTACACAGGATTGCACAAACCACCAAAACACAAGCCACCGCGACGAGATAGCAGCAGCCGACAACGACCGGAGCCGCCGCCGACCGCCGACCACCGTCGCCGCCGGCCCAGCGCCGCCGCACACGCTCGCCCAGCAGGCTCGGCCACGCCCGGCCGCCCGCGACGCGCGCCCCCGTGCGCGGCCCTGCGCCGCCGCCGCCATGCACCGCCCTTCGTCGGCTCCGTCTTCGTTCTTCGTCCTCGACCCGTTCAATTACATAAATTTGAAAATTACAGAAACTATTCTATTACAATTTTCAAATCTACACTAATCACGGATTTTCTCGTGATTTTACAAAACAATTCAGCCCTACACGGATAAACCACCGCGGGCTGAATCAACGGGTTGCCACGAGGAACAAAAACCAACATCCACAATAATAAATTCATACATGCATATTATCGAATTTAATTATGAACAACAGAGCCATAAATCAGAAACCTGGCTCTGATACCAATTGTAGGGTTTTTACGTGAACCGAATCACCAAAACCAAAACTGAACCGGATCGATCTATGGATATTGCCCATAATTAAATATTCTCAAAAACCCTAGCATGCTCCTATGAATTTAATGCATAATTGTGGATTGATAGATTACCGTAAATCCGTAGTCTCTGTACCGATCTTTTGCGTTTGAATTCCAAAATCCAATTCAACCACGCAATCCGATTTCTCTGCGGAAACAGAAATTAGAAAACTAATTTCTAGAGAAAATCGAAAATAAAGAAAGGGAAAGAAGAAATCTTTTGTTCTCCAGATTAGATCTTCAGATCTGTGTCCCGGTGCTGTTCAGATCTACTACTGGTGAGGACTCCGTAGATCTGTGGCTTGAGCAGGACCAGAATCGAAATTCTCCTCGTTCTCCTCTTGGGATCGGCGCCTCTTCTCTCTCTGCCCTAGGGTTTTGACTGATTTGAATAATCACAAAAGGTGGCTAGGGTTTCCAGAGAGAGTGGTCTATTTATAGACCCAGGGTTTTATCCCTAATAGGCTACTGGGCTCAATTCAGCACACTTATTTGGGCCAGACCTGGGACCTAATGCAAATAATAAAGTGAGCCTATAAATTAATTAATTCCCATGTCCACAACCCAGGACACAATTAATTAATTAATATTAATTCTTTTTCACCACAGAATTAATACTGACCTACCCCTTTATTACCACGTTGTGAGAACGGGTTGCATTAATTGAGAATCCCCATATTTAAGGTTACCGGACATCCATTAATTAATCGGAGCCTCTGACAAGCTCTAACTACAATTAATTAATATCTTTATAATTCCTGAGTAGTACCACTCAAACCTTATCACTCGTGCCTGAACTTAATCAGCCTGCAGGACTTTGGCACGATGAATGTTATTGAGCTCCTCAGGGAATGTCCCCATCCTATTACTCGGATATGGTTACCTAAGTTCAGTCTCAGGCGGTACTACACGAACTGCTGTTACCCAAGATGCGGATATACGAGCGCGCTGTGTTGGCTCTCCACCATGGCAAGTCAAAGCAACAGTCAACCCGTGCAAACCCCTGAACCTTTGTTAGGGTTTGGACTCAATCAATATAACGAGATCTTTTATTCGTTGATGTCAGACAGACGAATATATCTCACTGCGGTCCATCAATACGCCACCTCTGCGTACCAGCATGTCAAGTAACCAAGACAGACTACTTATTTCGACAATGCCGCAGCCATCCGGACAGACGTATCCTCATACGCTGTCTCGGCTGTGATCATGTTTATGTCTCACTAGGTCAAGTGATCATACTGTCTTCTGCGATCTACAACACGCCGTATGATCGTCCCTATCAGTGAGACAAGAGGATACCATTGTTCATACATGTACGATTGTTAACAGATAGGAGAAATAAACCGTTGTATACTCATTGTAATAAATACTTTTAGTATACAAAACCCATCAATATTTGTATCATCTTGATGGTTAATCTTCTTTGAAGAGTAATATGAAGTTCGGTAATTCATCTTACTCTATTTATTTCATTTACTTTATGTCTTGCTAGGTACCCCGTTCGGGTGGATGAATTAAAATGTCGAGAAACTGAGATGTAGGGTGAGAGGTTTTGGATTTTCTAACTTGGTCGAGACAAGTTTGTTTTAGTTCATCGTCCTTCATTCTTGTTCTATTCCTAGGGACTTCAAGTCTCTAGCAAGCCAATCCAGGCTACCCGAGTAGATTTGAGGGAATTGGGCAACCAAAGTGGGGTAGCTTTAGCCGTGTGAACTCACGATTGGCAAAACCAATATGGTAAGGGCCGGGTTAAAAGGGTAATGCTAGGTTGAGCAGGGCTGGAACTTAATGACGATAGCCTAGTATTAAAATGGGTTCCCAGATCTTAATGCAGCTGTGAAAGAACTAGGGTCGGGATGGCCAACTACAATAAAGGGGAATTGGGCAACTACAGTTAGCCTAAACTATTTGGGTGAACTGGTCAAGTCATCAGTGGTTGACACTTGTAAGATCAATTGGTAGAAACCTTGTACTTGATTAAGGAGGAGAGCTCGGAAGCCTAGTGACAATAAGTATTCAATGCTGTCCATTTTGTTTTAGGAATGCTCCTTGTAGTGATAGTGCCTGGAATTGAGACGAGATCAAGCTCTTATAAGATAACCTGGGATCTATCTACCTACCATTTGACCAACTGCAGGAAACCGATAAACAATATTCTCAACAACTCGATATTGAGATCCATTCACTTTGAACACTTTCTTTTATTTGGTATTTTGCAAGATAATTAGGTAAACACAAACCATTTGTTTCTCGTAACACTAATGGTTGAATAGATTAACTCCATTCTTCGTGTGATCGACCCTAACTCGAATTGACTATCTACATAGCATTTGGGCTATGATAAACCTAGTGGCCGCATTTGGGCACTTGATATTCTTGACGCGAAACGACACATCATCAAAATTGGCACCGTTGCTGAGGAGTGGCAACAAAGCTAACCTTCTATTAGCTTTCTTGTTTGTTGGTTGTTTTGGTGTATATCCAGGTACCGTGCAGCAGATCTAGTCTACGATCTTGAAATCGAGAGGACTGCAAGCGGAATAGGGCAAAAGCCAGATGACAGAAACAAGAGAGGGAAAATCTGCTGAAGATAGTTTAGATGAAACTTCAGGAGAAAATCTTTTAGAATTTCAACATCCTCTTGGAATTAGATTTTCTAGCCGATGTCAGCATGCAACCAGTGGGTATTACGCTGCCCGTGCTAGAAAGAACATGAGAGCTCAAATCCTCCTTTATAAGGGGTTTTGCCCAAGTTCCACGATCATCCTGGAGAAGACCCCCACAAATCTCTCCAAGATTTTAAGATGATTTGTGCAACTCTGTGCAGTGATGGAATATGGTACATCAGGATGCTCTACTTTCCATTTACTCTACAAGATAGAGCAAGAGAGTGGTTATACTTCCTACCAGCGGGAAGTGCAACCACTTGGCAACCACCATGGCACAGCTCGACATTGGTACAGACGTGGAAGCTCTCCTTCGAAGGATACGTTGGAGGAGATGGATGATAGCCAACTGGCTCACCCACCCAGTTCTTGTCCGAGAGTTCTTTGCCACCCTCATGGTGACAAAGATAACCCAGCATGTGGAGCCACTCTCCATTCACTTTCAGTTGGGTGGTTAGAGGCATTCCTTGACACGGAACTAGCTTGATGAGATCTTGGGATGCCCGGTCGGAGGCTGCTTCTGCTTCCTTGAGGAGTTCAGCCCGACGACTTTCTAGAGGTAGATTGCCTCCTCGGTAGAGGATTTAGGGGATCTCGATTTAGGGGCTCTCAAAGCCTCCTCCATCAATAACCCTGTCATCCGCTACATTCACAGGTGCCTTGGGCTCTCTCTTGCCGGTCGGAATGAGAGGGGCAAGGTGCGATTTCAGGAGCTGCTTGTGCTTTGGGGGATGCTCAAACGGACCCCAGTGAGCATGGCGGCGCTGGTGATGGATGATAAGTGTGCTATTTCATTCACTTATCAATGGATTTTTAGGTTGTTTTGATAATTTTATTGTACATTTACTTTAATTTCTGAGCATCGTATTAGTTTTATATCTAAATTGTTGGTTATGCTGAAAAATGCAGGTTTTTGGAGTAAAAATTGACTAAGTCTGAAAAAGAGTCGTTTGGTCATTTGCTCTATTTCGATCGACAGAAATTGTGTCGATCGAAATAGAGGAAGGTTGTATTAGAGAGCTCGTTGAAAATTCAAGCTAATCGACAGAAGAAGAAGATCCTGTCGATCGAAAGAAATTGTGTCGATCGACAGGAATCTCGGAGGCAGGCAGTCGACATAGCTTTCGGGTCTTCAAAGTTGAGTACCCATTTCGATCGACAAAAACTGTGTCGATCGAAATTCGGGTCAAGCTGGCGGAAATTAATGATGTTAAGTTATTTCCATGTTGGGATAATTAAACCTAGAATATATTGTTTTGTTTAGGCGATTCTTAGGGATTATGCCACTTTTGAGACTTAAACCCTAGATTTTTTCTTGCTCTTGAATTGCTTTCGAATTGTGGTGAGGATTGTGATCGAACCCTTTGAAGATTGGATGCAATTACAAGGCTTGTTTTCTCTATGAAGTTTTGTTACAGGTTTTATCTTTCCATATTTTTGTTTAACATGAATATGTGTAGGTAATCCTTTATTCAGATTCTAGGGTTTATGTGATTGTCTTGGATGCATGTTTAGGTGATTAAATCGATCAATATTTTTAATTGGTTTATCAATTCTTGTGCCTTTACTTAATCTAATTAAATTGGCCATTTGATTAGGTTTTCATAATTAATTAATTTGAGACTGAAAAGTGAAAATTGACTAATGGATTTAAGAATTGATAATATGAATTTTAATTATATCTGAGAAGAGGAATTTAATCCATAGGAATAAATTTGATGTTTTTAGGAGTTGTTAATTTTCCTAGAGACCGAAAGGATATAGAAAATTGATGATCTACTTTATGAATTGCCAAACCCTGGAATTTGTAATATTTTCCTGATGTTCCACCAAATCTTTATTTTAAATTGATCGATGAAATTTCCTTGCATGCTATCCTTGACATGAACTTGCCCTGGAATCTGATCTTTTCTATAGTGTTTTAAACCCCAATTTTGATTATCTGCTTTAATTTAATTGTCTTGCAAAATTAGTTTTAAATCTAAAAAAAAACCTTTCAAATTTCTATTTACTTAGACAACAAACCCAAAACAAATGGTTCAGTACATGAGATGTTCGCTTTTACAATCTCCGTGGGATCGATAATTTTAACTTGTCACTACTCTATAAAGAATCATTAAAAAAATAGTGATCAAATTTTGGCGCCGTTGTCGGGGATTGTTTAGAATTATCTTGTTATTGAATCTGTTTAGGGTTGTTGATTTAAGTTGTAATTTTAATTTTAATTTCCTTTTCAGTTTTGCTGAGTTTTTTTATTATTTCCCTTTAAAATTTTCGCCAGTTTTTCCTTAAAATTTTACCCTCTGTTTCGACCGACAGCGTGAATTTCGATCGACAGCTTTCCTGTCGATCGACACAAATTCTGTCGACCAACAGAGATTTTGTTTTTTAGTTATTTCTGTTTTATCGTTTAATTCGTGTGTTAGTTAATTTATTTCAGTTTATTTGTTGTTCAGTGTTTACTCACTCTTCCCTTGATTTATTTTCAGGTAGTTAATGCACACAAGGAGGAGTGGTAAGGCACTGATTCCAATCGAACCTGAAATTGAGGCTATGTGCAGAAGAAATAACAGCAGGAGACACCGAGAGGAAGCCGCTTCCAGCAGTGATACTGTCAAGATAGCTGATGAACATCAAGAGAACATTCGCAACCTTACTCCCGAGCAAACGCTGAACTCTTAAGAGAGATGCATGCCATGCGGGAGCGTATGGTTATACTGGAGCAGGAAAGAGCCAACAACAAGAATCATCGGAACAATAATCCACCCGAAGAGTCTTCAGATGATGATGATGGGGATGATGATCTAGGGATTGATGCTGACGAGGATGAAGATGCTATCCAGAAGAGCTACAGACCTAAGTTCCTGGAGACTGATTTCAGCATTGGCATCAATGCCAATAACTTTGAGCTGAAGACTGGGTTGGTGCAGATGGTTCAGCAGAGTCAATATGGGGGCCGAGCTACTGAGGACCCCTATGTTAATCTTGACAAATTTATCATGCTCTGCAACACTGTGAAGATCAATGGAGTCAGCAAAAGTGCCATGCGAATGAGGCTCTTTGCCTTTTCTCTGCGAGACAAGGCCCAATCATGGTTTTCTGCTCTGGATAAAACCAACATCAGCACTTGGAAGGAACTGAGGAACGCATTCTTGATGAATTTCTTTCCCCCAAGTGCCATCAGGCAAAGGAAGAAGGATATCATTAGGTTTTCTCAGAGATATGATGAAAATTTCTATGAGGCCTGGGAGAGGTACAAGGAGTTGTTGAGGTTGTGTCCTGGTCACAATCTATGTTTGGCAAATCAGGTTGAAACCTTCTATGAAGGATTGAATGAAAAGACTGTTGAATTGGTGGATTCCACACTGGGAGACTCTGTGATGACAAAGGGTCCCAAGAAAGCCATGGCCTTCTTTCAGAATCTTTCAGAAGATGGCAACTAACAGTCAAAGATGGTCTAGCAACCGCAAGGAACCAGTTAAAGCTGTGGAGAAGGTAGCAAAACCCAAGGTAGACCTGATGGGAGAGATCAAGAAGCTGAGAGAGGACTTTGCCAAGATGGAATCTGGACGAACCGTTGCTGTTGTCGATCCAGTTTCGTCCCCTTCTTGTGAGACTGATACCACTGATGTCAATTTTGTCCAAAGAGGTGGCTATCAGAATAATAACCGAGGAGGATATTCACAAAATCAGGGCTACAATCAGGGGTACAACCAAGGCTATAATTCCAACAGGGCAAGGAATCACCCAGGTTTCTCATATTCAAATCCTGATGCTGCCGACTGACCGATGCAAAATCTGCACACAGAATATAGCACAGGGCAAATAAATTTATAGATAAACCGAAGGTATGTCGAACCCACAGAGATAGTACAACGAATGTAATTCATATACTGAATGTAGTTTTTCAATCTTTTGTTTGGGCAAATCCAAATTTAAGGGGTTTTGGTTTTGTGAAAATACTTTTGAAAGAAATTCAAATAAAATAAAGTACAGATCCTAGACAAATCTACCAATCTGGTCAACATGCAAGAAACAAATAATTCAAACCCATAAAAGATACTTTTGGTGGAAAATCTGGTAAAGTGGAATTAATTCCTTGGTCGGGCAATTAAAACCTAGATTGTTAACTAGTGGTCATCTCCTCTCGGTCTCAAAAACACAAGTTAATCAATCTTAATAAAAATTAGATTAAATCCTACAATTGAATTCTTCTTGGTCGGACAGAAAATCAAATGTATTAAACTCTCACTTCCTATTATTTAATTTTCACCTCTCGGTCCATCAATTAATAACTAAAACCTATTCCAATTTTCATCTCTCGTTCCTTCAATTGAAAAATAGATTTGAAATAAAATCAAAGAGTTTAAACCAATAAAAGGGTTTGAAGAATTCGAATCAAAACATGAATCACAAATGGAGAAACCCTAGAATCTGAGAAAGAATCTATCCTAGCATATTAAAAATAAATATTGAAACAAAAATTAAAGATTGCATTAAAATAAAGGTGCAGAAAAATAAAGGTACAAGAAAATAATATTTTTCTGATGTTTCACTACGAAGTAGAATTAAATGTGGCGATTATTTGATTCATAAGTACATTTATGGCTTAATAAGTAGAAAACCCTAGGATCTATGTTCTTCATATTCGATTCCAAAACCTTTCACGTTTCACTGTTTTAATTTAGTTTTTAAAATCCAAATCACAAAATTTGTTTTCTATTTCCTAGACAATGTTCTGAAAACTTTTAAATTGAGAGTTAGGGTTTCCTCGTTATTTCGCTCCTCTGGGATTCGATAATATTATTTTATCACTATATTATTAGTTTAGCTAAATCGCTAGTTAAACAATTTAGCGATCACAAGGTCCTCTACCTTTCTCTTCCTTTTTAAATGATTCAAGCAATTTCTATGCATGTGGTGAGAAGAGGTGAGTATATGAAACCTGACCTGAAACTAAGTTTCTTAAAACTAAGTATCTAGGAACTGACTTCCTTGGAACTGAGTTTCGGTTGGGTTCTCGGAAATTTGGTCTGGAGTGTGTAGTCTTCCTAAACATGAAGTTAGAGTATTGGTTGGACTGAGACCTCGTATAGATGTTCTTTCTATACGGATAAGTTCTCTTCTCATACAATTTATGAGTTGGGAACCTCGGATTTCTAGAGTCCGGAAATGAAACTAACTTTCTGTAAAGTTCAGTTTTAGCTGTTGAGGTGGGTTTTCTAAAGTTATGAGTATTTTGCTTACCCCACTTCCTAGGTATAATGGGCTTCATCTCATGTTTGTTTGACTTTAAAGTCAAATCTCTTCTAAGCTTGGGTGTTGAAGTCAGTTTTGAAACCGACTGTCCCCTTTTAGGAGTTCTTGTCTATACTGACTACTCCTTTACCTAACAACTTGACTTCTAAACTAGAATTCTTCCTAAAGTGATGATTCGAGATATTCCTAGTTTCGGAAGTAGAAGTCTTATTGCTCAAGTTATTCTCTGTAAAACCTAATCATAACCTATCAGAGGAATGTCTTTGTAAACTTAGAACTTCTGAAACTTTGCTAGTACTAGAGTAGAGTGAACAGATAATTTTTTGATCACTAGCACTTTTCAGTTTATGAGATGCACATTCTTTAGAAATAGATTAAACGATTCATGTAATGTAGAATGCTCTTCTCTAAGTTTAGCTAAGTCTTCACTTACTGACTTTGATCTTTGGATCTCTTCAGTTAGTTTTGAGACTTTCAGTTTCAGTGAAGCATTTTCACATGCCAGGACATTTTTTAACTCATAAAACTTAGCAAATTCCCTATTCAAAGTTTCAAAATAACATCCTCTAAATCTGAGCAATATGATTCAGAGTTATCTTCTATGCATGCTATAGGAATAGAAACTGGGTTAGAAATGTATACCGGAGTATTAGACTCTACTTCAGTTTCTTCCTCTTCTCCGAGTTTTGCCATCAGCACCAGAAAGGCTTCTTCTACTACCGCATCGTCTGATGTGTAGTAGTCATCGTCATTGTCTGAGATGTCTGGCACCTCAGTTCTGGTAAGCATGGCTTTAGCAACTACTCTGGAGGCTTTCTTCTCGAACACCCTCTTCAAGCGCTCCCTTTTCTCTTTGGAAACTAATGGGCACTCACACTTGAGGTGATCTAGAGAATTGCATTCAAAGCAACCTCTGGGAGGTCTGTCGCTGAACTTCAGTTCACTTGACTGTGAACTTTCCTTCTTGGATTTGGCTATCTCAAGAAGTTTAGTCAGCTTCCTCATTTGCTCTTCAAGCTCTTCAGCTGAGCTCTCTTCCTCCTTTTTCTGGTAGGAAGGTGTTGGTGCTGACTTTGATGTGGACGTCTGTCTGGAAGATCTGTCAGCATGGTAAGACTTTTGAGGCCTTCTCTTGAACTCCCTTTTTGCGAAAAAGGCAGCATCTCCTTCTGGATGTGTGCTGACACTTTGCATTGCTTCATTTTTGTTCGCCATTTGAATTATCTCATTCGTGGGCTTGAAGCTGGGCGAACACGTCCTTGGTCGTCATCTTGGAGAGTTCTTTCTCCTTCAAGCTGGTGGATTTGACGAACCGGTCTTCCTTGGGCATCTTGGAGAGAATTTTTGCATTCATATCAACAATTTCATATAGTCAAGGCTAGGCGTGATGATAGTCAGTTCTCAAGCATTCTCCATTGCTCGGTCTTCAGCCTAAGTTTTATTACAACTCGATCGATCCTATACAAGGATTACAGTGTAGAACTCTAGAAACTGGAAAAACTGACGGCTTACATTCTTTGACTCACCAAAACATAAAAAATAAGGAAAGATTTCTCTAACAAAAATCCTAACACTAATAATTCAAAAATTATTATTAAAAAACAAATAAATTAAAAAAATAAAAATCCAAAAATTGATTTAAGACACAAAGAGGCAACACCATTGCACTTGGCTGCCCACAACGACGCCATGAATGTGTTCGTATGGTGGTGGAAAATGGAGCTCTTGCTTGTGCTTCCACCGATGGATATGGGTAATCATTATTGTTGGAATTCCTTAGTATTTAATTTGGTATCATCGTATGTGTAAAATGATGAGCTTATTTTATTCCACAATCTCAATTTAATTAATTTTAAATATTAATTTTTTTATTCTTATTTTTTTAATTTAATTATTTTATTACACATGCCATTTAATATGACGTGGATTTAAAATATGTCATTTTTTTAATATAATATATATTTCCGGCATGTCCCGTCAATTTTCTGATGCCGAAATTTCTTTTTGTCTTAGATTTGAATTTTTTTTATAATTCATACACAATTGAAAAAGATAATAGTTAGTATTAGAATTTAAAAAAGACTAATAGTTTAGACTAAATTTCATATTTTGACCTCTCAAGGCCACATAAAAAATTTAATAATTTTATAATCGAATTGATCGAATTCAATTATACGTAGATTTTGAATTATGATTTAGTTGCAATGCCAAATAACTAGTTTTTATTAAATTCATATGTGTAACTCAATATGACAATTTATAATTCAGTATTTCTGTATGTGTAGAATCACAAATTAAGTATTAATCATAAAACATGAACCATCATCAATATTGGCATGCAAAATCCACGGGATTACGACTCAGAGTTCGTCCTTAATCGCCGATTCGGTGTCCTCGCCGGAATCAGTCGCCGATTTCTTGATCGGGTAAGAAGCTTGCATGGCGATTCCACACAGCCCATGTTTTGCACGTGTTCCACGTAGCATTCTAACGTAACCCTTCTCGCCCCATTCCACTCCCCATGAGTTCTTCACAGTCCAATACTTCGTCCCGTCGAGCGTCGTGCCATACCCAACAATCGCCACCCCATGGTCTAGCTCCGTCCCGCACCGCCCCACAAACACTCCCTGTTATCACCCACATTGAAATTGTTAGTATTATACAAAAGCTCACGCATGAGAGCCGTTGTTGGATATCATACTAGAAATACTATTTTTCTTAAAAAATCAACTTATAAGGAGAATGATATTCCAGTACTATATAGCTGAGCTTTCATAGGATATTTAATATAAAACAAGAAGTATATGAATGAATTGGAGATATCAATTAATATATTATATATATAATTATTTAAGGGTGTGTACAGCTTGATTTGGCCAATTTGAAGGATGAAGTACGGGCCAAATCAATAGTTACAGTTTGAATTTTTCACAAACCAACACAGTCAAATAATTATTTAAAACCAAACCGGTCAATCTATATTAAAACGGTTTTGTTCGGCCAGTTTAAACAGCTTGAAAAATTATTCAACCAATAATGCAAACAATTATTAAAATTAATGATAGAATGATAAAAAAAATAAATCTAATATAAATATATTTGACTTGTTATTAATTCATAAAAATGAGATAAGTAATAAATAAATGATGTTGTGATTGCAAGATATAATAAAATATAAATTAGTTTATAGGGTTGCAATTTGAAAGAACATAAACATCAAAAAAAAAAAAAATATATATATATATATATATATATATATATATATATATATATATATAGTTAATATTTTAGCTTTCTATTAAATAATAATGTATTATCATTATTATATTTAAAATAATTTTATTTATATGGCCGGAACGACCAATTTCATCTTTGGAACCGGCGCCCAAACCAATCAGGCTAATTAATTTTTTTAAATTAGCCAAACCAACAAAATTAATTTTGTTCGGTTGGTTCGATCATTTTTGGTCAAACCATGCACACCCCTAAATTTATTATTGCATATATATTTACATATACCTCTGAGTAGAACTGGAAATGGGGGCCGGCGGCTTCGATAGCAACGGAAACGGGCTGATTAGCTACGGCTTTCAGCAGCGCATCTTCGTCGTTTTCGGGTACGTTTTCGTGGCCGTCGATGGAGACTAACGGAGAGGCTACCTGTCGTAACAGAATGTGTGATCGATGAAGAATACTGTATAAATTAGAAGAAATATAAATGTGATCAGTTTTTTTAATAAAACCTTTCTCAAATCACATTTCCCATCTCGAGCAGTGTAGGGATAGTTTTTCTCAGCAGTCAAACCCCCTTTCCTTTTGATGAAATCGAATGCTAAATCCATTAATCCTCCATCGCAGCCCATGTTTTTATCAGTGTCGCAATCAACAAGTTCTTGTTCAGATAATGAAACTAATTTCTTCGTTTTGAGGTAGTGCAACCCTTCCACTGCCACCACGGCTGAGAATGCCCAGCAACTCCCTGCAAGCAGCGTCAAATAAAATACGAAACCTTAACCATATCGAACTATATATATCTATATGTTGATTATTAATGCAAGAAAAGAATATGAGACAAATTAATCATCATACCACAGTTGCCTTGATCTTTGACAGCGGTGACAGCACCATTCTTCCTCCAATCAATGGAGGTAGGAACATCCTCAACATTCTCGTACATGAAGGTTCCATTTCCTTGTGGATCGCCATGGAGCATTCGATGGTGCTTCACCTTGGAGCCGGCATACATTCTCCGGAACTCGTGGTTCGTCATGTCGGCGAACTTGTTGAGCTTGAGCTTGTAAGGCATGTCCTTCTTGTTGAAGTCGTTGATGTAGCGAGCATTGGCCTTAAACACGTTGAAGCGCTTGCTTTTCTCGTCGAGGTCTCTCGACACCGTGTGGTGGCTCCGCCACCTCTCGTAGAGATCCCACAGCTTCTCCTCCGACTCCAGCTCCGACTCGTGGAAATCAAAGCTTTCCACGAGGCAGATGATCGCGAGCAGTGAGATGAGCACCACGGAAAACTTCTTCATGTTTCAAGAATATTGATGGGTTTTGAGATGAGGTGATGAAGAATTCAGAGATTGGAATTCACCCTTATATAGAACTAGAATCGACTAGTGTATGATGTAATATATGGATCGATATGCTTGCTTGCACAATTCACCAATATAGTGTTTCTTAATTATACTTTTGGATTATTCAAATACGATTACATTAATTCCTGTGTTAAAGTAGTTGGAAAGATCGAAAAAGAAGTAATTAGGAAATAAATATCGAAACTAGAACTGAATTAAATTTAAGGTAATTAACAGTTTCAATAAGTATGTATGAATGCAGTCGTTATATTTCACACGGTTTATATATGTAACCGAATTATTTTTCGAAAAACAAATATTGTGGGATTAAATAACACGTTACTACAAGCGATTATCACAATTGCAGAAAAATGTAATAAGAAAAGGAATGGTGATGAAAGCATTTTAGTTACATCGTTAGACAGCGTGACATGATTACTTGAAAGGCGAAGCAACATATTATTATTATTATTATTTTGGCTAAGTTTATCTCTAAATAAATTAAATCTATATATTACTTCCTAGTTTTGCAACATGATTGTTGATTGAGGCTGGAAATTTTCACAGAAGGGAAAGGATAAACCTGCAAAATTGTTGGATATGATATCCATTTCTGTTTTATTATGGCTTTGTTTAGTCGACTGATTATAGGTGAAGAGTGTACACAAACGCAGAAGGGAAAAGACAAATCCATGGTTTTCTGGGACGAATTCTTCACTAGAAGATCACTGATAGACCAATAATATTTGCCTCAATGAATTATGTATTATTGAGTGAGGTATATATAGAGTTTACAAGATATAAAAAATCTATCTAAGATATGTACAAATGAATAAATCTAGGAGAGAATTAAGGAGTGAATTTAGTAGATATAGATATCAAGAAGATTTAATATCTTTATGATTATCTATTCTAATATCCCCCCTCAAGCGAGATTGTGGGAAGCCAACAACTCGAAGCTTGCCACGGAAGTATTCAAATAAGGGACGAGGAAGCCCTTTAGTGAAGATATTGGCCACTTGCTCTGAAGACTGGATGAACGCCGTGTGAAGTTTGTTTGCAAGAACCAATTCACGAACAAAATGATAGTCAATGTCGATATGTTTGGCTCTCTTGTGTGCAACCGGATTTTGAGTTAAGAAAATGGCACTATTGTTATCACAGAGGAGGCGCGGCGGTGCTGGAAGCTGAACACGGAGCTCGAGTAGTAGGTTTGAGACCCAAACAATTTCGGCAGCAGTGTTGGCGAGGGCGCGATATTCGGACTCACAGCTAGAGCGGGAAACTGTTGGTTGCTTCTTAGCACTCCAGGAGATTAAATTACCTGCAAGAAAAAGAGCATAGCCATACGTAGAGCGGCGAGTATCAGGGCAACGCGCCCAATCAGCATCAGAGTAGGCGACTAGATTGCAGCTTTCTTGGCGAGTAAAAGTCAGTCCATGATTAATAGTGCCCTTGACATAGCGAAGAATGCGCTTGACCGTCTGATAGTGCTCCTCTGAAGGTGAATGGAGAAACTGGCTTACCAGATTTACAGCGAATGAGAGATCAGGTCTGGTAATGGTTAAGTACTGAAGAGCTCCAACCAGTGATCGAAAAAGAGTGGGGTCGGCGAAGGGTTCTCCGGCGGCCTCGAGAGTTGTGTTCGCAGCAATGGGTGTTGCAACAGGCTTGGATTCGAGAAGATCTATCCGGGATAAGATATCCCTGGCATACTTGGCTTGAGAAAGAAATAATACATCCTCAGTGTAGGTGACTTCCAGACCAAGAAAGTAGGTCAACTGGCCGAGATCTTTTATGGCGAACTCGGTATTCATGGCATGAATGAAGTTCGAAATAGAAGCTGCATTGTTACCCGTCAGAATAATATCATCAACATAGACCAAAAGAAACAGTACCACATCGTCTTTGAAGAAGGTGAAGAGAGAGGTGTCGGAGTTGCTGCAGGCGAACCCTAGGCGGAGCAGATAATCACTGAGCCGAGTGAACCAGGCACGAGGAGCTTGTTTCAAACCATATAGAGCCTTAGATAATTTGCAGACATGATTTGGAAACTGCTGATCAGTATAACCGGGAGGCTGTTCCATGTAAACTGGAGAAGATAGGTCGCCATTGAGAAAGGCGTTTTTGACATCAAGCTGATGTAGCGGCCAGCTGTGAAAGATGGCGAGGCTGAGAATGATCCGGACTGTCGTCGCCTTGACTACTGGACTGAATGTGTGAGAAAAATCAATACCAGGAATCTGAGTAAAACCCTGTGCAACCAATCTAGCCTTGTGTCGGTCGACTGATCCATCAGCGAGGAATTTTGTGCGAAAAACCCACTTGGACCCGACTATGTTGGCGTTGGGCGGTCTCGGGACGAGATTCCAAGTGTTGTTCCGTCGCAGAGCAGCCATTTCCTCATCCATAGCAGCCAACCAATGAGCATGCCTAGCAGCAGACCTGTAACCACGCGGTTCTGAACTGGACAAAAGAGCATCATAAAATAAAGTGTTAGCAAGATTAGCAACATATCGTGGTCTAAAGATACCGGCCTTGGCTCGAGTGATCATAGGATGAGAGGGCTGAGGGTTCGGCTGGGGATTAGGGTTCGGCTGGGGATTAGGGTTCGGCTGGGGATTAGGGTTTTCGGCCATATTAGGGTTAGGGTTAGGTTGGTCGGCCACATTAGGATTAGGGTTAGGTGTTTCGGAAGTAGTGCAGATGGGGCAGGGCTCGGTTGGCGTGCGAAATTTAGGGTTAGGCTGAGCAGGAGATAAGGTCGAAGAAGTAATTTTCGAGCATGGTTCGAGGAAGGATGAGATTTGAAGAGAGTTTAAGGGAGAGGCGGCTGAGGCTGAGGAAAAGGGAAAGTGGTTCTCATCGAATCGTGCATGACGAGTAATGTATATACGTGTCGTAGCAGGATCGAAGCACTTAAAACCCTTGTGAATGGAGGAGTAACCTAAAAAGACGCAAGGAAGACTACGAGGGGAAAATTTGGTTGCTGCGTAATCCCTTAAACACGGATAAACGCGACAGCCAAAAGGATGGAAGGAGGAATAGGACGGAACGGAGCCATATGCTAGCTGGAAAGGTGAGCGGTTATCTAAGAGGGGAGTTGGAAGACGGTTAATGGTATAAACCGCAGTACTAAAAGCATCTACCCAAAAGGATCTAGGTATGTTGGCATGAAAGAGGGCCGTAAGACCTGTCTCAGTGATGTGACGATGCTTACGTTCTGCCCGGCCGTTTTGACTTGGAGTATAGGGACATGAAAACCTATGAAAAATACCCTTGGAAAGAAAGATGTCACGGACATTGTGATTAGTGAATTCTGTACCCCCATCGGATTGAAAGGTTTTTATGGAACTGGAAAACTGATTTTCAACAAAAGTAGTAAAATTTTGTAGGGTTTTGAAGAAATCAGATTTCCTTGCTAAAGGATAAAACCATGTGAAACGGGAGAAATCATCGATGAAAATAACATAATATCGAAAATTTGAGGAAGGAATAGGAGCAGGACCCCATAAATCACAGTGAATTAAATCTAGAAGATGCGAAGAACGCTTTTTATTAAGAGTAAACGGAAGTTTGGAACTCTTTGCAAGTTGACAAGAATTACAAAGAGTACTGGAAAGGGAACGACTAGAAAGAGAAATATGACCTAATTTGCTAAGAAAAAGAAGAGACTCAGGCGGAGGATGACCTAGGCGAGCGTGCCAGACGTCCATGGATGCTTGCAAGGGCCTTGCGGAAGCAAGGAGAGCTGTGCAATCTCCATCCAAAACGTACAAGCCATCTTTACGGTGTCCGGTGGCAACCACATGATTTGTGTTCCGATTCTGGACAAAGAAGGAAGATTGTAAGAAGGTGATACTAAGAGGCAAATCATTAATTAATTTGCTGACTGATAAGAGATTTTTAGTGATAGAAGGAACAACAAGGACATCAGAAAGCTGAATATGAGAATTGAGAGATAGGTTACCAGTATGAGTGATGGGAAGATGAGCTCCGTTACCTACAACCACTTGTTGATTACCAGAATAGGGTTTGGTATTGTCTAGGATGGCAGGACTGGAGGTCATATGGGCTGAAGCGCCAGTGTCGATATACCAGTCCGACTGATCGGAGGAAGGAATCGAACATCCTGCGGCGAATGCTTCGGCTAGATTGGAAGACGGCTGAGGACTGTAACGCTGAGGGCAGTGAGAAGCATAATGGCCATTAGTGCGGCAGATCTGACAGTGAGGCGGACGTTTCTGATTTTTCTGCCCATTGCCTTTCTTTTTAGGGTATTGAGGCCGACTGTCAGATGGGGGCGGGCCAAGAAGACTGCGATCAGCAGGAGGAGCAGGTTTGCTGTAGAAGGCGACTGAAGCAGGGGCCGGAGGATCTAGAGAAGCCTGAAACAGAGAGAAACTTTCTGCTTTGGCAAGCAGGTCATTAAATGAAGGAATAGTAGGAAGAGCCATCTGAGCAGCGGAAAAGTTGACAAAGGAGGGCCCTAGACCGCGAAGAAACCAGTGAGCCTTGTCTGTGTCATCAACTGGGCGACCAATGGCAGAGAGCTGATCACAGATAGATTTGAAGGAGCGACCGTAGTCTCGAACAGAACGATCACCTTTCTTTAGGAGTTGAAGTTCATCTTTCAGTTGAATTTCTCTGGTTTTGGATTTGTGACTGAATGAGGATTCCAGGGCTAGCCAGACAGAGCGGGAAGAGGCACATCCTAGGGCTTCTGACATAGCTTCTTCGGATAGTGTGGAGAGAAGAAGACTGAGAAGGCGCTGATCTTGAAAGCGCCATGCGGTGTAAGCCGGATTGACAGTGGAGATACCGGCAGCGTTGGTGAGCGTCGTTGGTGGAGAAGGAGTGGAACCATCGACGTAACCAATCAGATTTTGGCAAGTGAGCAGCGGAACTAATTGACCTCGCCATAATAGGTAATTAGAGGAGGTAAGTTTGATAGTGATCATATGTACGAGAGTGGACAAAGGAAGAGATTCGGCTGGCTGATTGGGATCGGCCATTAGGGTTAGGTTTTGAAGGTGTGTCGGCTAGGGTTTTTAGAGGTGGGACGGCTAGGGTTTTAGAGGTGGGACGGCTAGGGTTTTTGGAGGGAGAAGCGAGACGCGAGCGTGAGGCTTGCGCTCGGAGTACGGCGGGGTGATGGTGGCGTGAGGCCGGAAGAGGGAGAGGTGGAAGAAGTCGTGCGAGCGAGAGGCTGCGCACGGAGGAGGAAGGTGGCGTGAGGCCGTGAAAGATGAGAGAGGCCGAGAGAGAGATCGGCGTGGGAGGGAGAGAGCGCCGTGCGAGCGTGAGGCTGCGCACGGAGGAGGAAGTCGGAGGGGAGAGAGACGAGAGGGAGAGGGAGAGAGAGAAGTCGGCGAGAGAGAGAGAGCCGTGAGGGAGAGAGGCGAGAGTAGGTCAGGATCGAGTTAGGCTGATACCATGATAGACCAATAATATTTGCCTCAATGAATTATGTATTATTGAGTGAGGTATATATAGAGTTTACAAGATATAAAAAATCTATCTAAGATATGTACAAATGAATAAATCTAGGAGAGAATTAAGGAGTGAATTTAGTAGATATAGATATCAAGAAGATTTAATATCTTTATGATTATCTATTCTAATAATCACAAACATAATCTAAGAAATAATATTATTTTAAAGACTAATTATGGTTTTATGATAAAATTAATTTTATGAGAGGACATTTTGAGAGACGACAAAACTATATGAGACAGATGTCACAAAATTGCGAATTCATATTATAAAAAGAAATATATTATAAGTATATTATCTACTAAAAAATTGGTAAAAATATATGGATAAATTTAGGTATCTCTAGCTAAAAAAATTTATTAGTCCGTACGTACCTAATTCTATTTTTTGTGTGATTACTGTAATATATTTCATGTAACATATATACATGGACATTCATATTTTAAAAATAAAACCAGTACTTCATATTAATAGTGATTATAAATATTATATTTTTAGTTAGTGGCTAAAAGATGTTTTTAAGTGGTCATTTTATCCATAACTGAGAGATCATGAGTTTGAGTTTTCCAGATATTTGAGTGTGCGAATTTAAATAAAATATAAAAAAATTATATTGTCATTAAAATAATGTGATTGTAATTTATTATTTAACTGGATGCATTACAATCCTCTATTCAATTGCATTTTTCTAAAATTTACTTGAGATTTTAAAAATTAACAAATATATTATTATTAATTTTTACTCTTACATGTTATTACTTATTTATTTTGGTAATATTTAATAGTTACTAATGAACTTATAATAATTAATGATGGCAGTAATCACTATTAAAAATTTAATAAAATAATATTTATTTTAAGATCAAATACAGCCGTCTGATTATCTTAATTAAACAAAAACAACAACTATGATAATAATTATTATTATAGGAAAATATTTTATTGTTAATTTTAAAGTTATGAATGATAAATAACTATTATTCGATAGTAATTAAATTTATAAAATTATGTGCATATAATTGAGATGAATAGACGTGTGACAACATAATGAGCGTCAATTTTTTTTATAAAGTATTGTTATTTACAAATATTCAATGCTCATCGTATTTTCTTTAAACAAACAATGTAAAATAATTTGATAAATTCTTTCTATTACTTAAAAATTTTCAAATAAAAAAATAAAAAAAATCTGAAATGGATGCGGTCTTTGTCAAAGGAATATTGAACGGTTGAGGCCATCATATATCATCAATTCCTTTATGGAAAGAAGCTGCTGTCCGATTTCTGAACCGCTCGCTCTGTCATGATGCCGAAAACAACGTTGTTCCAATTCTCCACATTTGAAATAAAACCTTGCTTCTAAAACTACCATTACTTTAACAAGGAGTATACCTGCTAAACATTAAAAAATAATTTATGGGATTACTTATCTTATCTTTTTCTTCTAGCTATATATTAAAAATTATTAAAAAAAACAGTTGCAATATTTGTTGATAAACTAAACATGTTTGTATTTTTATCGGGATGTAGCGTTTAAAGCACACTTTCTCAATTAAGTTTGAAAATAGATCATGAATTCGAACTTTAATGAGAATATTTAGGTGAGATGAGCTTAAATCAATACATTCTATTTAAAATTAAAAAAATAAATAAATAAATCAGATTCATTAATTGTGAGGGAGCAACCTTCTCAATCTGATCAAACAGTTTGACAGATAATTTTCCTAATCTATATATATGGACTACAAATAATTATCATCACCATAAATTAATATTTATTAAAAAAATGAGTTTTGTTTACGTTATGATGTATGTCCAAACAAAAAATGTCTCTAGTGACACAATAAACAACTTGTATCATATAAGATTATTAGTATAAGGATAGGTTTATTTATCGGATTTTGGGCTAGTTTTATCAAATTGCAGATTAACCAGTTCGAGTCAACTCATACTAAAGATATTTTCGAGCTAAAATATATTTACTCGAACCTTAACTCTTTAATTTTTGGGCCAGTCTATCATACCAACAAATTTATAATTTTTTAATTTAAATAATAAAAGTTCATTAGTATGTTACTTCTTTCTTGTAAAAATATCCAAAACACTTCACAAAGCTTTATATTATCAATCTAAATATATTATTGTCTATTTTAATGATATTTGGATATGTTTAACTTCATAATTGAATAACCTTAATTAATTATTGAATATTATTCGAACTAAATACAATTATATAACTTAAAACTTAATTAAGAAGTATGACCTTAAATATGAGAAGTATATTTTAGTAATATAATTATGATAAAAAATAATAATAAAAATCAATCGGGTCAATTACATCAACTTATCGGATTTCGAATTCAGCCCTATCAATTCTCGTGATGGTCCTAATACATCAGAGAATAAATGCGCGACAGAAGAGTTTGCAAAAAAGCTTAATTCGGGAATTCACTAAGTAACACATTACAAAGCTTCTCATGATCTAAAACTAGCCCGTTGGATGCCAATGTCCTTCAGCCTACTAGGTCACTCGCCCAGAAACTCGGTCGTCTGTTTCCTTCTTCAGTCTTGAAGTGAGGACACACCTCACAACATTCAAACTGAAAAGTTAGATGTTTGTTGTTCTTCCCAGAACTTCAGTGGTTGACAATAGCCCGTCAAAAGTGCTTTAGAGCTTTGAGCTTTTACTTTGACAGAACTTTGGCTTATTTTCACACGAGTTTCAGGTTTTTATTTCTTTCGAAGTGGTCTGCTATTTATAGGCAGATTGTTGACGATTTGAATCTTATGTCCGTTAGAAACATAAAAGCATCCGACAGAGACAAAAAAAAAGATCTCGCCCAATCATCGACATTCTTTCTATGGTAGCAGTCTGTTATGCTCTGCTCTGCTTTGACTTGCTTGTGCAATGTACTTTCACCTGTTCTCTGTCAGAATTAGTTTCAGTCCGAGGAATTTAAAACTAAGATTCATCGTACATGATTGATGATCGAAAAACTCTAAAGAATCTTGGATATGACTTTGAGTTTTACTCAGATTCCTTTTGTCTTCTCACTTTTCACGTGCTCTTTAAGTTTTGAAACTGAAAATTGAAATTCTCTAAATTTCAAGTTTTAAGTTTCCAATTTCCTTTGATGAAAAGTCAGTTCTGGCCTTTTCAAGTTTCAAGTTTCTTCAAGCTTCAGTTCTGAAACTTGACTTCAGCATCACGAGCTCTCTTTAAAGCATCTAACAATTTCCCCTTCAGATGCTATGTTTCTGTCTTCTTGACTTCGACTTCCAGTTTCGAGTTTCTATTACAACTTGTAGAAACTTTAAGCTAGTTTTGACACACCAAAATATCAAATCAAGGGTAAACCAGTTTCTCAGTTTCTAACACTTTGTCTCCATAGTTCCAACTCGTCTTAATTTGTTGTTTCTTTATGCTCACATAAAAAAAACACTCTCTTCTTCTAAAAATATTGGGCGACAGACAACACACATAAACGTGACCCTAGGGATGAATTTTTTGCTCTTGAAATATCTATATGGGTCTTCTTCCCTATGAGTTATGTAGTATCTATGAGTGTTTTCACTTAGGTATAATCGTTCCTCCTCTATGTGAATAACATTATTCATAAGTTTGAACTTAAGACTATTCGAAGCATTATCTAACCATAATGTTTGTAAACTGAAACACAACCTTAACATTTTATTTGGAAGTCAATTTGGATTTTATAGTATTTGTGTGAACTCTGATTAGATTCTCTTTAACTCATCTACACACAATTGATTTAGAAACATTGATGCTCTCTGCAAGAGGTTTAATTGTCCCTCTTTTTTTTAAAATTCACACTTTCAATTATATCTTGACTTACCTGGATTTTATGTCTTACTCTTTCATCTCTTTTTCTCACAACTTTGATAACTTCAGTTGTCGCTCTTTGTTTATTTGCAACTTCCAATATCATTGAGATTGTCCTCCTATACAAATTGAACTTGGTAGCAGCTTCTCCAATCTTCTCTTGGCCAAGCTTCAAGCTTCCCATCTATGCAGCTCTCAAGTTAAAAGTGGACTATCTTTAGGTTTAAGTTGTCATAAACATCTTTCATTTTTCCCATATTGTATTTTTTTTTGTTGGAAAGTGTAATTAATGTAATTAGGCGATTTAAGTGGAAGAACAATTGTGGAAGAACGACTTTTTTATTGTCTTGGCGGAAATTTTAGAGTTCAATGAACTTTGAATTTGCCTTCATTTTTTTCCAGCAATTTCTATATTTATTTTTTTAAGTTGAATTCTAATTACACCAAACATTGGTTATATATGCCCGATCAAAATAAAGCTAATACACGAGATGGAGGGTGTACAATATATTGTATTTTATTTAATTTATTAAAAATGTCAGTTAGTTATTTCAGATTCATTATTCAAAACAGTCAACTGGATGAATTCAATTTGGGTTTATGGTTTGCTAACTGATAATCGAACCAAAGTTTTCACAACCTAACCGAACCCCCAGATTTTAACAGTCTAGTTCAGCTTTTACTCGCGCTTATTTGTTTGTCCTTTAAAATTGAACTGCTTCAAGATTTCGGTTTTGAAATTGTGATAATTAAGATATCAATTTAATTCTAAATTAACGAATTAATTTGCGCCCTTCGGTAAAAAAATTTAGTTGTGAGAATTTTGAGTTTAATTTAAACAACAAGACAATTTAATAGGGTTGACCCACATGATTCATTGGATTAACTCTATTGACATCTATATTACTCCCTCCGTCCCGAGTTATTAGTCCCATTTCAATTCGGCACAATAATCAAGGTAAGTGTAATAAGGGATTTTAATCCCACAATTAGTGAAGCTAATTAAGAATGTAAAATTAGAAAAGAAGAGGAGAGAATGATGATGTGATAGGGAGGCAAGTCTTAAAATTCAAAAGTTGGAATAACACAATTCATTTGCCACCAAAAATTAATTTGGTGGCACATTCAAATCTGTTTCAAATATAAAAAAATTACCTATAAATAATCTGCTTAAGGATTTTTACATATCATCAACCAAAAGTTCAAAAAACACATCAAAATGGGGCAAAAAAAAGATGTTACAGAGAGCTTGAAAGACCAAATTGTGCAGTTTCTTCTTGAAGGCAGCAATGGTGGGAAGCTGGCTCATGGCAAGATAAATGAAGCTGCAGCCAAATTCTCCTTGTGCAGGAAAAGCATTTCAAGGCTCTGGAAATCTGCAAAACAACAAAGAGCATCAGGTGCTGCACTTATAAAAGTTGTAAGTCAAAGAATAGGAAAACATCCACCAAAACTCCATAGTTTAAAGCATGATAGCATAGAGTCTGTTAACTATCAGAATAGAGGAACAATTAGAAGCCTAGCTGAGAGCATAAATGTTTCAAAATCCATTGTGGGTAGATGGGTGAAAGACAATCTAATCAGAGCTCACACCAATGCTATCAAGTCGGAATTGACAGCTCCAAATAAATTGTTAAGATTATGTTTCAGTTTACAAGCCATAGAATTAGATAATGCTTCTAATAGTCTTATGTTCAAGCCAATGGAAAATGTGATTCACATAGATGAGAAGTGGTTCTACCTAACAAAGAACACTCACAGATACTACATGACCCACAAGGAAGATGATCCCTATTGGTATTGTAAGAGCAAGAAGTTTATCCCTAAGGTAATGTTTATGTGCGCTGTGTGCCGTCCAATTTTTTGGGAAGATGGGAATGTACTTTTCGATGGAAAAATAGGCATTTGGCCATTTGTTGAAGAGGTGGAAGCAAAAAGAAACAGCAAAACAAGACCAAAGGGAACTATGGAGAAGAAGCCTATTGAATCAATAACAAAACAAGTGATCAAAGATTGCATATTGAATCAGGTATCTAGTGTGCAGTTTCTATCTTGTAATGCATGTAAAAATGAACTAATCTTTGTGCAAGCATGCAATTTTTAGGTTGCAGATTTCAGTTTTCATTTTTCAGCTTGCAGATTTCAGTTTTTTGTTTTCAGATTTTAGTTTTTAGGTTTCAGATTTCAGATTTCAGTTTTTAGCTAGCAAATTTCATTTTTTAGGTTGCAGATTTTCAGTTTTTAGGGTTGCAGATTTCAGTTTTCTGTAATTGAACTAATTTCATATTGTAATTACAGCTTGTACCAGCAATTAAGGCTAAGTGGCCATCTTTTATGAGCAAAGAGGTATTGATTCAACAAGACAATGCTAGGCCACACATATGTAACAGTGATCCAGAATTTAGAACCGTGGCTAGTGCAGATAGGTTTAACATAAAGTTGGTTCAACAACCAGCAAACAGTCCTGATGTGAATGTAAATGACTTAGGATTCTTTAGGGCTATTCAGAGCCTTCAACAGAAATGTCAAAGACCTAGTTAATGCAGTTTTAACAAGTTACAATGACCTAGAACCTATGACATTGAACAAAGTATTCCTAACTTTGCAATCATGTTTGCAAGAGATATAAAAGGTGAAGGGATGCAACAGGTATAAGATCCCACACATGAAGAAGGATGCATTAATCATGCAAAAGGAGTTGCCTAGAAAACTAGAAGTGCCAAAGGAATTAGTTGAAGAGAGCATGACATACTTAATGGCAGCAGGGCATGGAGTAGGTAATGAGCAGCTTATGAGTGATTTGGGGATGCAAATAGGTTAAAAAGGGTTGCAGAAAATGCTTGTTTTGATTTTGAAAAAAATCTGATTCTGTTTTTTTTGATTGATCAGATTTGCATTTTGTAAAGATTATGTATTCAG